>JAXQQM020081051.1:0-16999 GCA_034641835.2 Pinus albicaulis
ACAGTGGTAACTAGTATAATAAATACAACCTCAGGCAAGCAGGCAGAACTCATACATGATGAAAGCAGGCAGCAACAGCGAAAACGCGCGAACAGCAGCGGGGACGTGCAGGAGCAACAACGAAAACGCGCGAACAGTAACAGGGAATAATGAAACCGGTAACCAGAATAGCTTTGCGGGCGATTATTTTATAGGAATTAGTTCGGCTGAACTATTTTAAAAGTAAAAGTTCGGCCGAACTATGACTTTTTTCCAAAGTTTGGTCGAACTTTTGTTGCCGGTTTTCCAATCTCCGGCAAAAATTTTGTTTGCCCACGCCGTCAGTGTGCCGTCAATCTAAACGGAATCACGAGTTCGGCTGAACTTTAGAAAATGTTTGACCAAACTATTGCCGAAAAAAGATTTCAGCCCCCGATTCTCACAAAAGTGTAACCCAGCTTCATGTTTCCGCCCTCCTACACTCGATTTTTTTTTTTCAAAATAGAGTAGGATAGAATAGGGAAATAACCAAGCCTAGTGATGAATTTGAGTTTTTTTTTCAAGTTTTAAGTTTGATTTCATTTATTTTCATGACTTTTTTTTTCATTTTTGGTGGTGCAGTAAGAGCCACCTCATTCACTAACCATTGGCAGGAAAATTTACAAGAAAGGGATGTTTGTGAAGGAGAACATATAGAGTTTCGAGAGCAAAAATTGAGGTTTGAAAGATCAATTCTTCTTACTTTATTTTTCAAATTTCAAATGAATAAAGAAACATGATAATCTTGAGTATGCCCCCTTCTTGCGCCTTGTTGTGACCTACAAGATCACAAAGGAAATTTGGATAAGTTAGCTTTGAAATTTCACTATAAAATTCATATCTGTGGAGAAATGACTAGGAGATTTAAATTTATTGTTCACTCTAAAAAAACGTTATTGTCTCAAATTCTGCTAAAATATTTTTTTTTTCTTTGTTAAAAAAAAAGGCCTCATTAGAATTTTTTTTTTTCAAAAAATTATAGAATAAGATATTTATTTTTAATAATAAAAAAATATATTAAAACAAAATTATTTAAATATTTAATAAAACATATTAAAACACCAAAAACAAAAACAAAACAAAACAAAAATAAATAAATAAATAAATAACAATTAAAAATAAAACATAAAACAATTAAAAATAAATAAAAAATAAAAACATATAAAACAAAACAAGGGCTACATAATAGCTAGTACGTGTTGCTTAGCTTAAAATATAGCTTAATTAAACTAAAAAATATTAAGACATAAAGACAAAGGTTTACCTATATAAAACTTTATTATTATTAATATAAAATCTTGCATTCATTAAAGAAAAAATAAATAAATTTATCACAAAAATAAAAACAACTAATAAAATATTATATTGTTAAATGTCATCACTAAAAATTAAAATTGTTTATATTAACACACACACACACACATATATTAAATTTATTAAAATATGTTTTTAGTAGGATAACTAGCCATTTTAAATTGAAAATATGGAGAAAAACACTAAAAGTCGTGAAAATAGAAATATTAGAAAAATGAAAAAATAAAAATGAAATAAACTAAAAACAAAAAATTAGCAACTAATAGAAATAGAAGTTGCTAAACAATCCATAATAAGACCTCAATCAATTATATTATAAATAAACATATTTAAAAAATAATAATAATAAATAATAATAAAAAAATCAATGTTAAATTTGGATAAACAACATAAATTTTTGATTAAAGGTAAAACAAAAAATTAGTAACTAATAAAAAATATATATATATATATATATATATATAATATATATACTAAAAAAACCAATAATACGAACTTAACCAATCATATTACAAATAAATATACTTAAATAATAATAATAAATAACCAAAAAAATTCAATATTAAACTATACATAAACAACATAATTTTTTGATAAAAATAAATCAATACAAAATCAAAATAAAAAATTAAATGTATTATTTCATGCCAGCCACAAATATAATAATATAAAATAACACAATCCATTAATAAAATAAATAAAACAAACAATAATACAAAGCTCATTAATTAAAACGAACCCACCAGACTCCAAACCAAATTGAATAAAATAGATAAAAATACCCACACCCATAATAAAACAACGCACTCAACAATAAAACTCAAAAGGCATGAAACAATAAACTCAAGATAAAACGAAATGAGGAAAATAAACTGAGGGATTGAACGAATGTGGATGTGAAAACATGAAACAAAACTGAGGGATTGAATGAATGTGGATGTGAAAACATGAAACAATGTGTCTCTTGTTTTTTTAATCTAATTTTTCATTTTTTGAATATAAGAATAAAGGTGGTTTAATTGATATAACAAGTGTATTTGATGTTGTAGTGAAAAGGATGTAGAATTGTGATGAGGATGTCTCAAGTTCAAAAATTTAAGTTTAAAATTTGTTTACTATTCTACATTTTGACATTGCCATTTGGTGATATAGGATTGGTTCACGTGGTAGTACAACAACAGTTTACTCAATAATAATGTCACCTCGCTATGTCAGTAGTCCATGTCACTTTGCCACTTCAATCTATCAAATAAGTCTCCAAATTAGCATCTGTACTGCAACATGGAACCTTCTGGAGCTGCCATGTGGCACCTATTCATCATATTTTCATTTTTTTGCTAAAACTTCAAATGACCATAACTTTATTATATAACGTTTGTTTTAGGTGATTCAAGCGTCACTAGAAAGATCTCGATGATATTTACACAATGAGATAGTTTTCATTAGCATTTGAGACAATAAAATAATTGATCATTTTTTTTAAAATTTGCAGAAATTTGACTTCGAAAAATCGGTAATTCATTCAAATGTGTTTCTAATATAAAAAAAAAATTAACCTAGTATTTGAATCGCTTAAATCTGACATCAAACAAAGAATTTATTGACAAAACACTCACGAGTAGGCCAAGGTGCACCGCTTCCCGACAGGTAAAAGTGCATTTCATTTTTATTTATCTTCCTTGAATTTGTCATATTAGCACTATTTATGAATTTGTTGCATATATATCGTATGAAGAGAGACTGATCACTTCTCTCATTTCAAGAATCTTACGTTTTATTGCAGATAAGTGTTAAGTTTTTGCAGGTTCCAGGAATATCAAAGAAGATCAATTTATGCACAAGTGGTTTTTAAGAACCAAATTCTTTCAGAAGATCATGTCTAAATGAAATTTTTAAGAAGTCAAGTCCATGTTTGAAGAACATTTATCATAGTCCATCCATGAATTTTGATCTTCCTACTATCAGTTCATGACTACAAAACCATTTTCCCTTTGTATTTTTTACACTTTCCTCCTCCACTTACATTTCATCCCTACCTCATCAATAAAGTCATTCAACTCACTTGCAATGTTGAGTTACCTTATTCTCATTTTCCTTTTGCAAAATAAAATGTGCTTCATAATTCAAACCTTTCATATATATTCATTTACATCATTACTTTATGTTCATGTTAGATGATGGGGGATTCATTAATGCCCTCCTAGCAAGCCTTGACCCATCAACTTCAACACATTATTTGAGTTTGAGACTAGAGTTTTTTTAGTACCTTGAGGCTTGCATACCTTTATTTAGTCAATTTAATTGTCTTAAATCGATTACATAAATTATCGACCGGAGTTGGTAAACTTGTGAAGTGCAAGTGCAAAATATATGCTAGAAGCCCTTTTATAATTCAGATTATTTATATGATGATTAAGTTTGTAGAGATTACTTCTAAGGATGCTTTAATTTTTATGTTCTTAATGAAATTGATAAATTCAAATCACAACTAAGTTCCTAAAATCAAATCTGCAAAATAAAACTAAAATAGACTTTCACTATCTTACTAGGAGATTTAACCAATCTATTTTTAGTCTCTAGGAACAAAATTACTTAATCTATTGTTCTAACAATCTTGTATATAAAGAAAAAATCAAATTCTAGGGAAGGAAACTATACATCTTCTCGTTTATGTTTTGAAATGAAACTTGTAAAGAAATCACTATAGCTCTTGAAAAGAAATCACTCATGAACTGAAAAGAATGCACTCATATGCTGAAAGGAAATCACTCAATCACTACTGTTTTGAAAAGAAATCACTCATGCTCTTGAAATAAACTACTCATGAACTTGTAAAAATACTCTAAAATAAATCACTGCTGCTCTAGAAGTAAAACAATGAATCCTTTGCAATTTGACAATTTGAAAGGAAAGATTGATGAATATACATCAAATGATAAAATAAGACTTATGAAAGCATCTACATCAAATAACAAAACAAAATTCTGGAAGGAACTACAGCAAATGACATTGGAATTCTAGAAACCTCTATAGCAAATAACAAAATAAAAACATGAATTTAATTACATCAAATAATAAAATAAGAATATGAAAGCAACTACATTAAAAACATAAAATGCAAAACCTTCAATGTTTACATAGGCCCTCCACAAACAGGGGGTCAAATGTTTACTCCAATAGTTAGTTGTGCATCAAATCTTCAAGGTACTTCTTCATTAAAATGGAATGAAAAACAAAGTTTTAAAACTTCACAGTATGCTTCAGAAAATTAACCTCTCCTCTTTGTTTGAATGGAGTGTTTATATAGGGGTTACAATGTAACTTCATGGAGATTCATATGGCTAAAGATCAAAGCTAAATAGACACCTAGTTGCAACAAATTTGATGAATCACAGTCCATTCCAACCTATGTTTGCTTGACTGGGCGTTTATTGACACATGGGTGCAATGTTTGCTCACGCAACTGCAGAATAAGGGTTCAAAGAACCTGAAAATGTAACAAATTCGGGAAAAATGCTTGTAGAGAATTTAATTGGGCCCGTGCTGAAAAAAACCCATGTTTTTATTTTGCGAGATTCTTGCTCAAAAAATGTGTTTGAAGTTGATTGGTTAAAACTGTTGCGATTTTCCCTTGATATTTGCCTAGAGGTCCACATGTGCAATCTGAGTGGAATTTGACCAACAACAATCATATTGGAGCTTCTAGAAACAATGTCCATGTGTTGTATTTCATTCTAGAGTGGTGCTAATACCTCAACCATGGAGACAGCTGCGGAAACTGTAGAAACTTGAACTGTCAAACTATCATTAGTAAAACCATGCATATTTCTCTTTAATTCATTAAAAATAATAGAAATAATAATAATAAACCATGTAAACATGTATGCGGGAATTTGGTGTGTTTATGAAGAAATATGGTTAAAAATTATAACAATGGATGAATGGAATGATGTGGAAATTGATGGTTTCATCAACAAAATTATGAAAAATTGAAGGCCCAACAACCTTGATGGAAAGTTCTCTCTCCAACGAACAATGGGAATACATCTATGTCTCATATTTTTTGGATCTTCTAGGTGACTCGACTTCAACTCATTTATCTATACCTAGTAAGATGTAATTGGTAATATTGACTCTCATTGACATTAATGGTGAGTAGTATCGTGTTGGTTAATGACATTCATTAATGGTCGGTAATTCAACAATTTCCTTTTATGTCTGACATCAATAAAATTTATTCACATAGAAAATAATTATGCCACGATCCAAATATGAATGAAGACTATGTGATTTCAACAACTTGCAACAGTGTTCTAATAAATCAAGATTTATTTCAGAGTTCTGGCAATTGAAGACACACATGTTGATTCCTAGCATATATTGTGCAAGTATACTTCGCAAATTCACGAACCCCAAGTTTGACAATTTAATGAAAATTAATTTAACTGACAATTAAATTACCCAGCAATTAATTTCTCATGTCTTGCACTTATATAATGTATGGAAAATTTTTGCTCGTGAAGCTGGTTTAGTTGCCTTAATGAAGTGTGAATTTTTTTATCTTGTCTTTGTGAGGGTTGTTTCATATGTTTGATGCAAATTATAGTGAGTGAATGTCCTAGGGATATATGATCATTCATAAGTTCCTTGATAAGTCATTAATTTCAACATTAAAGAAGTATAAACTTTCCTAGTAACCTAGTTGTTGTCTCTACGACCATGCTAAGTTGCTAGGGAACTCCTTGATTAGGTATAAGGATCTCTAAACATTGAATCTTACTTAATCCATTCTCCCAATATGCTAGGGACTGGTCTAGTCCTAGGCGATCACCAAAATGAAGACTTTTCTCGCCTCTTTTCCTCTTTTCCAAGCCTCAACCCTAGTAGGCTTCCCAAGGCATCATGCAAAATTGATTGTAACCATACAAACTTTTTGAATTTCGTTTTAGAGTTGCGCTTGTGTGTCCTTGGGAGGTCCTCCAATTTTGAAGATCTTCCAATGATGGAATCTCAAGTTTGCTAAGCCCTAGCTCGTAAAACATTCTCCCTAGGTTTCGTATGGTTAGTGGTTTTATCAAGCATAATTAGTCGAAGCCAATCTCTTAATCATTTTTCTTCCCCCTCACTTGGTCAAGATCCTTTTCTTGAAGTTTCATTCCAAACCCTTGAGCTTCCACTATGGCTTATTTATGGTCTCGCAACCTTGTCACTCCAATTTCTCAAGAATAGTTTAGAAACCCTATTCTTCCATTATTCTTTTGTTTAGGGTTCTTCACATTAAGAAATAGTCATCAACACTAGGTATAGGTTTCCTTCTATCCCTTCTTAGAGAGCCATTCATCTTGCTTCTAAAGCAACCAACCCTCATCATTATAGTCTCTCCTTTTAAATAAGCCCTTGAATTCACTACCTACACACCATCGATATATTTCTCTTAGTGATTTATCTAATATTGGGACTCCTCCCATCGGTGAAAATATGTAAAGACCAGGGGGATTTAACTGAGGTTACAACGGGTTATTGCTTCATTGTTTCCGCTTGATTGAGTCGTTTCTCTATAGGAACCTGTTGGGGCAAAATAGTTGTATGTCATTTAATTTGTCAACCCAGGGGTTTCGTAAATTTGTGAAGCATGCGTGCATTGTATGTGCTAGAAATTATCTTTCAGTTTAGATCAATCTAACTACAGAATAACGAAAACCAATTCATCTAATCTATGAAATCAAATAATGAAAATTAAATTCAACTAACCTATGAAATCGAGTAATGAAAAGAAAGAAAACAAATTCAAAGGAAAATATAGCATGCAATTACACTTGCAGGAATTGAAATTTTAATCTAAGAATCAAAGCATGTAAAGAAAAATAATTAAGGTATGTTCAATCACCTCAACATCCAGTATGGAAGTATGATAGAATCACCCTCTTGAGATGATAAGCAACCAATTATACTTTAGTCTTTAAGTCTAGGAAAGCAATTAAAGCATGCAAAGGGAAAACTCAATAATTGCATAAGTTAGGTATTCAAGCATTTAGAAATATGGTAAAATCACCTTCTTGAAATGATCTTTAAGAACACCCAATATTACAACTGAATGAGGATCTAAATCTATAAAACAATGTAAAAGCATGTAAAATTAAAGTTCAATGATAGCATAGGTTGAACATTCAGTCACCCAATTTGGAAGTATGACAAGTCACCTTCTTGGCTTGATCTTTTTTTTCAATTATACAATGAATTGATAGTTTGATCTAAGAAAGTAAATAACATAACATGAAAAGAAACTAAATAACATAACATAAAAGTAAAGCTCAATGATTGCATAGGTTGAACATTTAATCACCCAATTTGGAAGTATGACAAGACACCTTCTTGGCTTGATCTTTTATTCAATTATACAATGAATTGATAGTTTGATCTAAGAAAGTAAATAGTAGACCATGAAAGGAAACTCAATAACTATGAGCTCTATTTCCTCAAACTTAATCCAATTGGAAAATAGATAAATCTTTCCTATTGAAATGTTTAAAAAAAAACAAATATTACACAGTCATTCTAAAACTAATACTAATAAAGCACTTAAACTTTAAACTATAAAAGCAAGTGAATCTCACACATTTTACGCAGCTGATCTAAAAGTATGAGAGATGGTAAATCGAGATGCCCCATATGTAAGCAAAACCAAGTCAAAATGAAGAAACATTCATGAGTAAGGTGCCACAATCTAATTCTGTATTCAAAGCTTGAACATAACTCCAATTTTACACATAATTTGATAGGAGAAAGCTTCCCCTATTTATACAAAAGATAAGAAGTTATCTCATTAATGAGAGTCCATGAATCTCTCCCAATATCTCTAGAGTTACAATCCAAATAGGAAGTGATAAAGCACATGTCTTCTTAGAGTTACAATACAAATAGGAAATGAGACACATATCATTATGATCCCATGATCTTCTCCATCCAAATTCAAATTTGGCCATAGGAGGCCACATAAGGGTCTTCTGGAAGCTTATTTTTGACCTACACATGGCAACAAACTCATTCCACTTGTTAGGTATAATTATGTGCATATTATTTTCTAATTTTTAACCACAAATTCACTTAAAAATACTAGGAATTAATAAAGTTTGGAAAAACATAAATGTAACCCAATAGTGGTAATGGTAAGGTAAATGTAATGAAATGGAGGTGGAATGAAGGTGATAATATGGAAATGTAAGTGAAAATGTAATGGAAGTGAATGAAAATTTCAAGGCCCAACATACCCCCCAACTGAAGCTATTGCATGTCCTCATGCAATCTATTAAATTAATTCTTTTTCATCCTTTGAGCTTTGGCTTAACTTTGCATGATATCATTTGATAACTTCATACTTCTGCAAAGTCTTTTATTTGAATTGCAACATGGTTGGTTCTTGTGTTTCAACCATATTTTGTTGTTGCATTCAATGTTGACCTTTGAACTTTTCATAATGATAATTTGACTATTGTTGCAAAGTATATCTTTATTGGATTGCATCATGGTTGGTTCTTGTGTGAAAACCATGACTATGTTTGCATCCAATTATCTTTCAAGTACTTTTGAAAAGCCATTGTATGCTCATAATAATAATGTAATAGTTAATATCTTTTGAAAGTATGTGGGCTTTTGATTGTGATATGAATGTGGCAAAATATGAATATGAATGTATCTCCCTCTTCCAACTGATGGTATTGGCAATTTCATGAAATGAGGAAAAGAAGTGTTTTTTCCAAAAATTATCATTCTATATTTTCAAGGAATTCTATGGTAAAAGTTAGAAAATGACATACCTTAACTTACCATTTAGAAATGGATGAGTTGCATGTGTGGTGGCTGCAAAATTCTGATCATAATCTTCTTCATGTGGTTGTACAAGTTATGGATAAAAGAGTCAAGATGATTCTTTATTGCTTCTACTAAAACTGTTGAATTTGTTGCGAAATGATGTTGATTTTGTAGTTGTCCTCTTATTCTGCAGCTGCCATCTGATTCTGCAGTTGCTATCTGATTCGTTTGTTGCCCTCTCATTTTGCCGCTGTCATCTGATTATGTTGTCGTCATCTGATTTTGCAGCTGCAGAATGGTGTTGATCTATTGTAGTTGCATATCTTCTTCATTTGTTTCAAAATGCTAAAAATGATAGTCTTCATGTCTTCAAAACTCGTTGGCATAATTCCTACTATGTGAATAGATGTTATGATGTTTAACATAGCAGGAAATTGTTGACTTAGTAGCCATTAATGGATGCCACTAGTAAACACGAGAACTCTTACAATTGATGACAATGAGAGTCAAGATGCCCAAACACATCTTGCTAGGTAAGAATAATTTTGTTGTTGTCAAGTACCTAGAAGATCCGATGAACAAGGGACATTAATGTATTCCCATTGTTCGTCAACAAGAATACTTGCCATTAAGGCATGCAAACCTCAAGGTGTTTTTGTAAAGTTTTTAGACTCCAAGAACTATGGACTCAATCATTTGTATTGAAACAAGGTTTATTTGCGAAATGAAAAGGATAGGAGAAGGAAAATGAAAATATAAGATGAAAATAGAAAATGACAATGGGAAACAAGCATGTAAGTGAGCTTCTTGCTTTTATTTGTGGGTTAGGAGTAGACAAAGAGTAATGGAAGGTGTATGTGAATAAAAAAGAACAACTAATTCTTGTTGGGAAAATAACTATGGCTTGCTTTGAATTGCTTTCCTATATTTAAAGACTAAACTATAATTGGTTCCTTATCATCTCAAAAGGGTGATTCTATCATACTTCGATATTTGATGTTGGAGTGATCGAACATACCTTAGTTGTTTTTCTTCACATGCTTTGAAATGCTTTCTTAGATTAAAATTTCAATTCCTGTAAGTGTGATTGCGTGATATATTTTCTTTTGAATTTGTTTTCTTTCTTTTCATTACTTGATTTCATAGGTTAGTTGAATTTCATTTTCATTATTTGATTTCATAGATTAGATGAATTGGTTTTCGTTATTCTTTAGTTATATCTAAACTGAAAGATAATTTTTAGCACATACAATGCACGCATGATTCACAAGCTTATGAAACCCCCTGGTTGACAAATTAAATGACAGGAAATCATTTTTCCCCAACATTTTTGCACCATTGCCAGGGAAGTGTGCATAGGAACTAGCTTTCAGTCTAGAGTTTATTTTATTTTTTTTAGTTTTTACTGACCATTTATGGACAGAGGATCTAGAATGTAGCCCAAATAATACATTGACAAATGGTATGAAAAAGCGATTGCGCCACACCATTCATCTATTATTCAAGATATCCTAGTGGAAAATCAAAAGATCAAGTCTATTTTTCATATCCTTACAAAAAATCAGGTACATTTTTCAAGTTTGGATATGAATATTTCAAAGATTCTAATCCATAAGGTTTCGTAAGCTTGTGAAGTGACCCCCCAAATCACTAGGTCTCAAGGTCGCAAATGTATGCAAATTACCTCCCATGCGACCTTGCAACTGCCATTAAGGCTCACACATGTGACCCCTTTGTATACACAAGAGTCGCATAGGTCACATTCGACTTACACGATGGAGCTCAGAAAGCATCTAACAGACCAATCGGAGTGAATTTTTCTTCTAGGTAAGTTGTCGAATCCTCCTGCATTTCTGTTACATTTGACTACTGACCCTACCTAACCCTGCTCCCCTAGCTAGGATATTAAACACATAGGCTCCTATTAGCAGTGCCCCCCCTCCTTAGGCCATTTTCCTTCTGAATCTCCTTCTTCTCTCCTTCCCATCCCATCATGCCTAGACCGACTTTGTCCCTCATCATACCCTCTCCTACCTCATGCATCCTTTTCCAAGCCTCTTATGACCTCCTCAGCCCTGATTCCCCTCCTTTTCCTTGATTTTTTATCCATGTTTAACGAAGGTCATGTCGACCCATTTCGCCCAGAAAATCCCTAATGCGACCTCGCGACTTCGTGACCTAGTCGTTAGGTCACAAAGTCGCAAAGGTTTTATCTTTCACGCATATGCGACCCTGCGACTAGGTCACCACATTGCATCCCATACTCTCTTAAGCCTTTGCAACCAACGGAGATCACAACGACCTAGAACTTTCTGATGCAACCTATATTGTTGATCACTCAGCATCTCGAACCTGGCAAGACACTAGTTGGTTAAGAAAGGTGATTTTCCCTATTATCTTGTTGCCCCCATGTCGTCCATATTATCATGGGATTTTTCTTTTAATATGCCAGGTGACATTGAAGTTGAGATCAAGTGCGTCTCTATCACCTCGACCTCAAGCGACACAGTGCCCCCAGCAATTCGCAGATGGCACAAGAGCCCAGAAATTGATCCACCAGAGAGTGACATGCCTTCACCATCAACTCATATCTATGGAGATACAACCTACGTTTTTGGAAAAAAATGTGAAGATGTATCAGTATGACCTGTACCAAGAGTTCACAAAGCATAAATTCCCGGAGGACCTTACAGACTGACAGGTATACATACAAGTGAAGAGATCCAAACTGCACTGCATGTCTTCTCACCCTCCAATCTTCCCATGTGTGGAAGTGATCGAATGCATCCTCTAGAACATAGACTCAAAATATTGGGTGATACGATACTTCACCGAAGTAGCCTTTGCCAACCTTTCCATGGAGACGCTGACGTATACTATTCACTTCCTAGTAAAGAAGAATCCTTCAATGCTCGATGGATAGTGACGCATGACATACCGATACAGGACACCTTGAGGAGATGGTGGGAAGACCCCAAAAAGTTCAAGGGGAAGAAAGATCAAGAATACAAGACCGAGGGTCTGAGGAAAGTGTATAGGCTCATCGCAGCCATGATGTGCTGGATGTATGGCAGGATGGATGCCACTACCTTCAATGAAGCATGGGTCCCTCTTATGTATGCAGTCACCACCTATGACACTCACTTCAACTGGGCCCATTTATTAATCTCAGCTCTGAGGGCGAACATATCAGCAGCGCAGGTACCAGAAGAAGGGTTAGCATTGGAGTTCTATATGGCCTCCTACCTGTTAGATGCAGTATGCTTGCAATGTTTTTTTGATAATTGGTTGCATAACTAGAATGTAGTGACTGGAGGCACGATTCATAAGGACTTGAATATTTTATGGGACTCCAAATATAAGCAAGATATCAATGTGATCTCAGAAAATTTCATCACCACGTTGTACCATCATCTCTTCGGGGAGGATCCACCTTGCATGTCTAGAAGATCCATGGAAATTGTCATCAAGGTAGAGCACTAGTTTCCCATCCGAGATGGCAAATTCATCGGGGTTTTTGGATCTTTCAAGCAGTCCCATGCACTGCCCAAATTCGTTACCGATAACTTGTTGTTACAAGAAGTATGCTACCAAATGCAAGTGGTTTCTCCAAAACACTGAGTAAGGGTAAAAAGAAACCATGGCCTACCCTCCCACTCACCATTGGTGCCTACATAGTCAAATAATTCAAGTAAGTAGAGGCAGAAGCTGAACACATAAGGGGTTTCCATTTTATGAGCTTGGATTTCTGGTCCTATGACCTAGAAAGGATCGTCCCTGCGCATTGCAAGTGAGCTAAGTTTAATTGGACCTATCAACACACAGAGACTGCCTTGGAGGATGAAGTGAGAGACTGGTATAACGCACTCATGGAGGCAGCCCCTGAAGAGGAATTTGACTTAGATTGGAACCGAGGAGATCTGTCTCAAGATGATATGATCCTGCAAGATAGAGCTGATGCCATGAAGTGAAAAACGCTGATGGGAGGAGCTTCTACTTCTCATCCTAAGAAACCCAAGAAATCTCATGGGATTTTGAAATCCTCATGGGATTTCTCCGCGGTCTTTTACTCCATGACAGCTCTCAAACTCATTTATTCGTGTGATTTACCCTCATCGTATTTCACTCATTCCATATCCACTTCAGCTCATTTTTCCGTAGCCAATTCCTGTATGCAGAAACAGAGAAGCCATCTTTGGGGTGAAAACAACCCTCTACAGCCATTTTTACCTTGAATAGGAGAGCAATAACGAAGCAGTAAATTGAAGTTGAGGGAAAGAAGCCATGTGACTTATTGTAAGGTCTGAACTAGTCGGAACCAAATACCTAGAAGGTTACCCACAGATTAGAGAGATGTTACAGCAGGTTGGATGGCTACAGTTTTTGGAGAAGTTCAATGGATTCCATAAGGAGGTCACCAAGACATTTTCCCGGTCATTCAACGGGTCAGAAGTTGAAATAGGTGATGTCAAGTTCATTATCACAGAATCCTTCATTGCAGAAGCAGCAGAATTACCAAGGCAGGGAGAACGATGGTTCAAAAACAAGGAATTTCACAATGAAGCATGGAGGCAGATGCTAAAAACACCAGGTATGGATATCTCATTTTTCAAGAAAGGCATTCCTAGTTCAGCCTTAAAGAATAAATGGTGAAATATGGTGCTAATTCTGCAAAATTTTATAACTTGTGAGGGAAGGTTTGGCACCCTATATGTTTATCACATTCGACTTATGATGCATTTCCTAGATGAAGAAATCAATTTACCATTTTTCTTACCCCATAGCCTAAAGAGGATAGCTTCTAATGTCCAAAAATGGGTTCAATTCTTAGAAACCACCTTGTATCACCATGGCCTAGTTAAAATCCTAATTGAGAATCATTTGAAAAAGGTGGGAGACAGTTGGGATGAGTTCCTCTTGAGGAATCATTTTGAAGAACCTAAAGAAACTCCATCTAAAAGAAAACTTGTAAGAAGAAGAAGGAGAGGAAAAATTTCCAAATCTGTTGAAATTAAAACTGGTAAATCCATACAAGAAGACAATGAGGAGATTATCTCTGAAAAATTGGCTAAAATCAAGAAACAACTTAAAAAGGAAAAGATAATAAGAAAGTATGCTAAGGAGAGAGGTGAAGGACCATCTAAACTAAGAAGAAGCCATAGGCTTAGAGGCATATTGAAGAAAACAGGGGTTAAGCAAACGGGAATCATAGATATTGAAGATGAAGAGACACCAACTGACAGATCTCCTGAGTACCAGTACGAAGAAGATCTTGATAGAGGAACTCCGGAGGTAGACCCAGCC
Source organism: Pinus albicaulis (assembly GCA_034641835.2). NCBI lineage: Eukaryota > Viridiplantae > Streptophyta > Pinopsida > Pinales > Pinaceae > Pinus > Pinus albicaulis. The sequence goes on from JAXQQM020081051.1 coordinate 14,446, forward strand.
CAACAAAAAATCTATAATTATGTTGAGTCATTGGAAAAGAGAGCCTCAGAAAACAGAGGAAGAACTCCTAGCCCACAAGAATCTTCAATTGAAGTGCTGAGAAGAGATAAATATGAACTGGAAGTACTTAATAGGCACATAAAAAATGAAAATGAAATTTTAAGGGAACAAGTCAAGCTGAAAAGTAACATAAACACAACTCTCTCTCTGCAAATGGAAAAATTGTACAAGGCTAGTGAGAAGCTGAAGAAGAAAAACAAAAATTTGAGCAGGGCACTTATAAATCCGAGGTTCAAATTGGTCATAAGGAAGCCTAGGATGCCATTGAACACCAAGCAAAGCAGAAAAAGGAAGTTAGATGTCCTAGCAGAAGTTTCAGAATACATGGATTGATTGCATGAGGACATGCAAAAGCTTTGCAGTGGGGGTATGTTGAGCCCCAAAGATGTCCTTTCCTTTCACCAAATTTCACTTCATTCCATTTGTCCTTTATCATTTATAGGCTTAAAAGATCAATAGGAATGATTAAAGTCACTTTAAGAATGCATGCAATGACTGACTTATTATACTTTTGTGGTTTTGTTGTCATAGTGATTTTTTATCAGACTTAGCTACAGAATGCAGCCATTCTGTAGCTAGTCGCATATTCCGCAGCTATCTTTATGTTCACACAGGTTACAGGTGTCATTTGAGGGAAAAATGCATATGGTTGAATTCCAGAACTCTCCTACATCATTCCTTTCCCTCTACGAAGTCTAAGAAAAAATCTGCAAGTGGTTATGCACGTGGAGGAAGCCAAAACTAAGAAGTAGACTTTTACAAGGACAAGGACTCTGCAGATGTCTTCAGCAAAGTACGAGTCCTCAACAGGAGTTCTAATTCGATTTTGATTGAAAAAGACACCTATGCCTATTTCTACTCAATGACAGTTATGTATTTTGCTTATAAGAATAACTCGGTGAACCGAGAGACAGTCAGCTAGTTGATGTTTTGTTGTTAGTTTTCCAAGACTGTGATACTCTGTTTCTGAAGCGTTTTCCTTTAATGAAAGAAGTACAACTTTGATGCATCATCTGAAGCAATTTTGAGGAGTTAAGGATTCGTGTACCAATCTGATGGTAGAGGGCCCCTACTGTCCGAAAGGCTTTGTGCATATTTTTAGATAAGTGATTTTTAACTCTGTTTATTCTTAATCTAGGCAGTTTTCTGAGCATCATGTTTTTATGTTTACTTACATCGAATATTACAGTCAATCCCGTTCTCATGAATTGTTCCAATATATCACTAACACGTCAATGAGATAGAGTTGTAGTACTTCGGAGGTTAATTGCATTTTAGTTCAGTTCTGTTCATTGTATTTCAAGTTTTATTAGTTAATTGTATTCTAGTCCTGTTAAATTAGACTTAAAGGCCCTCATTATTTTACAAACTTCTCTTGTTCTTAATCTCTTCTAACACATCATAATCATATGGACAAGAATTAGTTATACCATTTTGAATTCTTGACTGTTCTGCAATTTCTCATAATTTTACAAACAACCTTTTTCCAAAGCTATTCCAAGAGATCTCTAACCCTTGAATGAGGCTTAATAGTAACATTTTGAGTTATAGAGTGGGTTAATTCTAGTGTCATAAGTTATGTTAGCATAGGATTCCTTACTAAATTGCAGATAATATTTTCTCAAAGTGTTCCAACAAATTTCTAACCCTGGATAAGATTTTCTCTGTGATATTGTAAGTTGTTGTTTATTAAAGAGAACCTCATTACATCAAACTTATCATTTTCTCAAGTTGTTCCAACATACCTCTAATGAAATGAATTGGACTGAGTTAATGTTATCAGTTACTTTCCTTGTCAAGCTTTGCAATTTGTGAATTATCATTTTCTGTTCTAAGGTGTCATACACAGTTTAGAGTAGATTTTGTTCTGTTTTAGTGTGATCAGTAACTTCTCTTTGCCAACAATTTAGTTCTTTTCCTCTTAACACAAAAATACAAAACCAAAAACACTAGAAAAACACTAAACACAACGAATTAGGAAGAAGATACCTAGGCACATATAGTGCACTTCACTTCAACAGTTTACTAGCCCTGGTTGACAATTTATGACATCAATTTAGGAACACTAAGTTGAGTAGATGCCTTTGCACTCACCCAAGATGCTAGAGATCGCAATACCATTCAAGGAGAACTAGACACTGCGGTAGGACCATGGCACAAGTCTAAGAAGAAATGATGAGGTTGAGGAACAACTGCTCTCCTCGTGTGGTTCCAAGTCAAAACAAGGAATAAGTCTCGCCTAACCAAAAGAGTGGCCTCTACATTGCTTCTCGACAAGATATTATAATGGTCTTCGAGAGATACCCAAGCCCCCCGCCACTCTACCGAAGAAGGATTGGAAAGAAGGATTAGATCCGCACCCATAATGATAAGGAATAATGATAAGGCATAAAAATGGATGAAGTTGTAACTCGAGATAAGCTCACAAAATATGTAGATAAGGTAAATGATCAGATACGAGCATCTCATCAAAGGTGATCAACACATGTGAAGA
>JAXQQM020069025.1:0-79697 GCA_034641835.2 Pinus albicaulis
TTTCCAAGATGTTGTGAACCTCTTGGAATCCATGACTTCTTATTTGACACGATGATTTTTCTCTGGAGCATAGTTCATTTTATTGTGTCAAGCTCCTTAAAAAATGAAACAAGGTCATTAGAGAATAGTTCTTTTTCTTGTGTCAAGCTCCTTAAAAAATAAGACAAGGTGTCATGAGGATGGTTCATCTTCTATGTCAACCTCGTTAAAAAATGAATTAGGTCATGAGGATAGTTCTTTTACTGTGTCAACCTCATTAAAAAATGAAATAGGTTCCCTTTTCAATTCAAGTCTTTGTTTAGATCTCGTAAAATCCCAGTCGAGTCTTTCACTTGATCTCGTGATTGAATCTTCACTCCATCCACCTGTCAGTAACTAGCAGTCTACTTTGGCGAATGGACTGAAGCTTGGGGGGGCATGTACCTCAAATTGAGTCACCTTGTTGGGGGAATGCTCGTTTTCCCCTGTTTTTTCAAGCATAGTTTATCTTTGTTTCAAGCTTGTGTAAAAATGAAACCAATTTTCAAGCATAGTTTGTTTCCATTTCAGGCTTGTGTAAAAATGAAACCGGTTTCAAGCATAGTTTTCTATAAAGTTTCAAGCTTGTTTAAAATGAAACCATTCCCATTACCTCTCATGATTGCCATTTTATCAGCCTGTTTTTCTAGATGACCCTTGGTTTTCTCATTCCATCGTCACCATCTGCTTGGCCGATCATACACCTTCACTTGGTTGTTTTACCAATTCCTGAGGAACCTCTACAATGAGTGGTCTTTTTAGCCAGCCTCTTGAAATTTATCTTGTTCTGAGCAGTTCCACCATCACTAGAACCAGTTGCTACCTTAATACCACTCATTCCTCCAAGAGGAGTCAACTTTTAGCTCTTTTCTGACTCTTAAAAATTGAAAAGATTGTCGAGACTCTTTTTGTTTTGAACTCGTTAAATGGCTGCGAAACGATATCTACCCAGTATACGTTTACCCCTTTTTCAAGCTGGGATAGATTATTTATGAAAAAGGAATACCTTAGCCTATCATGACTATGAGGTTCATTCAGATATTGTTTTCTACCTTTTCGGATCCGAGAGACTATTTAAGAAAAGGGCCATGCTAGAGTTTTCTTTTCTTCCTTCTTTTCAAACTCTCTAAACATGAAAATATGTAGAGTTCTTCCTTTGTCAGACTCGTTAAAACTTAATGACATCGGACTTCATCACCATGACGTTATTCGAGTTCCTCCTTCCTAGGGATCGTAAAATGTACTAGGATGGATTTTTACGAAGGAAAAACTTACAACACAAGCATATGCTATCCCCTTCAAGCTTGTTTTAAAAATAGTTTGGGTACTCACCCAAAATGGTGGGGGAAAATGGAACCAAGTTTTAGTTATGTTGGCAGTATGTCGCTTTTGAACATGGCACTTGTCTGCATTCGTGTTGGGTTGGGGACATCTCATTTTGTCATTTTTGCTTCCATGGGTTTGGGTAATCTCTTTTGACCTCTCATATGCTCTTTGACATGCCATTATGACCTCAGATCCTTTGATGTCAAATACTGCCAAATCTAGTGTTGTGTCGCCAATATGTTCAAGAGAAGTTTGCCTTTGTAGTTTTCAACCTCCCTCTGATTCTCTGTTGGTCCTTATTCACTATTATCATGTTCCTCTGTCTCGTGTTGATGATGTGGGAAACATTATGGCCCACCTTCGATCAGGTCACTTCCTGTCGACTTCAGCTCATTATCCAGGAATTTTATCGAGAGAATCCCTTCTGGTACCTTGGAGCCTGCATGCCTCAATGGCAGGTTCTTCGCATTCGACGCAAGGTCCACATCATTGGCATTCGATCGAGTGATTCTGCGGATGTTCGATGCCAGATCACTGTTCACATTCCATGGATTGTACCGGTTGTACCTTGAGAGGCATTGAAATTATTGGTGGTTTCTCTCGTGCCTGTTAACAGCTTTCATCATTGGCTAGTAATCAGGTGATTTTCTTGCATGTTCGACTTCAGCTCATATATTCACATGCTTGAATTTGTACTTGTTCAGGTCAAGATGGAGCGTGAGACCCTAGATTTTGTCTGATAAAATCTAGGCTGCGAATTTTTGTGGATTATCATGACTTATTGCATGACTCTTTTGATTGGATGGTTGCGACCATACTTGAGTCTATTTGTTGATCCTTACTACTGGATGGTTGCATCCATACCTCAGATCTCAGTTTTATACACTCTATTATGGATGGCTGCACCTATACCACATGTTCATGTATCAGAGATATTAGTTGTATTCGTAGTTGCAGGTTTTCCGATAGTGGTGTTTGGTTCGAACGCGTTCTCATAAAGCATTTCACCCCTCCCTCTCCCTCGGACCTCATGCTTTAGGCGCGGCCTTTTTTACACAACATTTTGTCACTATCCCTGCGATCCCCATCTCGCCCATTGGAGGGTCATTTCCGTGATCAATAAGCAGTGTCATGCCTTGCAAAGACCATCATTGTATCCCTTACATGAGAGTAATATTCCTTCTTTTGACAATTCCCTGAACAAAGACTCAAAAACCTTTGTTTTTGCCTTGGCGCAAGTAGTCAGTTATGCCCTTTCGCCAAAGAGGAAGATTAACACTGGACCCCACACTAACTGGCGCTCTGTCCTAGTTTGCCACCCACGCCAAGCTATTTATGGAATTTTTTTTTTAAATAGAGGTAGAGATTCCACTCCAACCACCTCAAGGATGAGTCATTGGGAGTGGTTGAACTGAAAAACCATGGACTCCCTCCTTTAGTTTATGGTTTCCACCTCTTATGGGAACTCCCTAAAGAATAGGCCTCCCTCCCACCTTTGTAGGGATCCTAACCTCCTCCTTTTCCTCTATAAAAATAAGCCATCTCTCTTTGCACAAACTAGCTGAACTTGGAGAAATACTGGAGAGATAGTATAAGAAGTAATTAAGTTGAAAGAGCTTGATTCCATGCCTTGATCCCGTCCGAATTCCCTGACGAACATCTGAGACGCGCTACGGCTGAACCCCGCTGGAGTAGACCTCAACGTCAAAGCTTTGGTTGTATCTCTTCCTTTCATTAATACATATACGTGACTACTGTTTGGTTCCACTTTTGTGTTACGACGTTTGTTTAATGCAATTTTTTTAGCCCTCTTTGATTGGATAATAGTTATGAATGAAATGTTATTATGTCATATGTTGTTCTTGTTTTCTGATTCTATGTGTAGGTATCCGAGCATGACTGCGAAAGGATTGTGACTTACTGATACAAGAGCGAGAGGCCACCACCATTACAGCAACGACGACATCGTTGGACTCCAGGTAGGTTGATATATCATGTCCTCTTTCATTCAATAGTTAGGAATCAACACTTTAGCATGTCTCTTTGTTTCTAGACCCACTCTAGGGCTAGAGGGATCGTCTCTATCCGCAGAAAGGATTTACCTACATAACAGAGGTATATACACTTATATAAATAATTAAGAGACTATAAATTGAATAAGGGTGAGCCACTCTCCACCCAAACTTAAGCCCAACTGCACTACAATATTTCTTGTATATGGGGACTCCCAAGCCAAGTCATGATACCACTAGGGAAATTTAACCAAGTTCTTAATGGGGATTTCATAACTGTGAAAGTCTCTCTCCTTCACAGGAAGAAATGGCACTCACCCTATGCCCATTGGACTAGGGCTTTCAGAAATTTCTCATATACCTTTGCATTGTCTCCTATTGCACAAGGGATTCCCTTATTTTCCATTTCATTTCCTCCCATTGCTCCTCTACAACCCAATCAACACCAAATTTGTGGCCCTTTTTTATCAACTTGGTTGTGGATTTCCCTACTCTGAATTAGAGATAAAAATCAATATTTTGCAGGTTCAAACATTTTAAAATGTACCCTAACCATATTCATCTTCATTTGGGTATGAAATTTGGATTCCCTAGAGAGCTCCACTTGCCATAAAACAAAAGTAAAGAACCACTCACAAATATGCTCAATTATCACTAGTGGACACTCTTTTCTCCTTGCCAACTTTTCCACATTTCATTTCAATACTTAATCACCCTCCCCAACACTAAGAAAAATTGGCCCATTCAACCTCTACATGCATTTTTCTTATTCCAACCTAGAGAAAAACCATGTTTTTTAGCCCTCGTAAGGGATTATATGGGTTAGTTTATAGAACTTGAGATGGGTACTGGTTGTACCCATCTATGAAAATATTCCCCAATGACCCACTCCATCTCTTTGCTTCCATATTAGGTTGTTAGTTTCCGAACTATCCATCTCCCTTCATTAACTATTTTTGTGGAAATGGGAAGGAGGGAAATAATTTCAAATTTAAAATTTGGCATTTTGGAAACATGGGTTTGTGGATATTACTACATTTCGAATAGGAAAATTGGTTTCCCAACCCCTATTTTCTAATTTACACTAATGGTAACATGGATCATATCGGTACTCCACCCTTTAGTCATATGGCAGTTAGTTGTTTTCATTACTTAGTGAACTATTTCACATACTTAATGTAATACCCTGTTGAAGCCCAGAAATGTCCGGGCTAGACATGAGAGGAGCTGGCCAATCAAAGTCCCGATTAGACTCTTTTCCATTACTCGAAGTGGTGCTCCAATGAATGGAGACTTGATCTAATGCAAGGAATTTTTTACAATTTGGGAATATGAACAAAATGAATTGATCTAATAATACTTGAAATGCAACTACATAACCCTGCAAGTTAGTAGGCTAAAATGAAATAAGTTGAAAAGATTTGATGACAACCTGTAACATCCATGCACACATTACCAATAACATGTATGTGTGTAGAGGGAAAATAAATAAAATGGTTAAGAGATTTAAATCTACTAATATTTCATACATTTATCAAATTTTATCTGGGGAGTGTTTTATGATTTGTTGCAAGAAATAAACCATCTTCATTATTGTTTATTTGTGTAAAATGAGGTTGTTATTTTTCTTAATGGTCTATATTGTTTGTATGAATCCTTTGTCGAAGTGTACGAAAAAGGACCACTTTAGCTACACATAACTAATAGCCCTAACAACAGATGTGGCTGCAAATATCTTCATATCGTAGTTAGTTGATCAAGAAAAGAGCTGCAAAAAACCAGATCTATGCATAGAAAGACATTAAGCAGTAAAAACAAGGGTTTGCTCCATATACCAATAGACAAGACAAGAACAATTTTTGAAAGAATTTTTGTATTAAGGGCACCTGGGAGGAAAACAAGAAGATGTTTCCAATTCTCCTCAATGGGATGGGTTCTTGGAAGCCCTCAGCACTTCAGATCTAGAATCTCTCTCTCTTGTTGGTGTAGAAAACCCAGACAAAGATAGAACTCAAAGGGAGCTCACACAGCAAATAATGTAGAAAAATGTGACCAAGTGTATAGATCCAGAGTGATCTAATAGGCAACAAAAGGTGAAGAATGGTAGGAAAAACTCTCCTATTTATAACAAAATATTGGGTCATTCTAGATCTTGGTGCATGATTAAAATAACATTAACCAAATCTAGATCCACCTTTTATGGAATATTTTATTATATTTGTTGGAGGGAAAAGCTATTTGACTTGGGTCAAATCCCTTTATTTGTAAATAATAAATAAATAAATGTTTTATTTATTATTTTAAGGAAGTGGTTGAATGATAATCAAATAAATAATGATTTATTTAATTATTTGTGGGTGATTTGGTCATATTTGACAAGGAATAATATCTAAATAAGATTTAAATAATTATTCCTAGACAATAATAAGATAAATAAAGGTTTATCTAATTAATTTCTTTGTTTTGGGTTAAACATGACTAGGAATAATAATTAAATTATGGTTTAATTAATTATTCCATGAGGAAAATCAAACAAATATAGGTTTGTTTAATATTTCCTTTTGGGGTTTCCTGTTTAGACCATAAAAAACCTAATAAATGTGGTTTATTAAGTTATTTTATGTAGTGAAAGCAATTTTACTTAGGGTAAAATTGGTCTTACATGGTGTACTTGAGTCCATCTAATGATAATAGGTTATATGACCAAAAAATGGTGTAACAGATTGCCCCCTAGCGTGCGAGTGTTAGGAGCAAATCGTATGACCGAAGTCCGTTGTAAGAACTCAATCACCAGACAACGAAAGGGAAGTCAGAGAGAGAAATGTAAGGTAGACTAATGTGCTGAAGAACTAGACCCTGAGGAGACGAGACTTGCAGGTGCAACAAGTCTCTTTTTATGAGAGGGTACCTGTGCTGAAGGCGGCGGGGGAGGCATACCTATGCCCGCCGAGACAAAGTACAAAAGAATAGTGTGTCCATTAAACAAGGGACCGAACCATAAAGTACAGCCGGCATAAACATGAGCCAGATAAAAATACAATGAGGAATCCCACATACATGTTTTTCCTGGGACAACAGCCAGGACTTATACAATAATATCTGAGTACATGAGATACAAATACAACCCAAATGCCCCCTATAAGCGGGGAAGGGCTCACAAAATCTGACTGATACATGCAAATCAAAGAGGCGCTGCAAGCGGCTAAGGCCGACATCATCAAATATATGGAGCTACATCGAAGTCAGCAATGAAGAGGTCATCCGGGCATGTGGGGGGCTACCTGCAGGGCCACCCCCTCATGAGGACTGAGACATCTCACACACACCCGAGAATCACCAATAGCTGCTGCTGCATCACTGAACCATCAAGCATACGGATCTCGATCATGCTGAAAGGAGCTGGAGTGGAGAAACAATCAAGTCAAAGGGTATTGAGATATCCCTTTGCCTGATCCGAGGCACCGAACAAGAGTGGAAGCTGGAACCAAGGTACACCGCCCTCTAGACCTGTCTTCTGGAATGGAGGAACTAATGTCGACAGAAGGAGGTCCGCCATAGGTGAGTCAATGAGAGATCCTCAACTAAAGCACGAGAGAAAATAGTAGAGCGACAGACAGACTAATACCAATGATGATGATGGAATGGAGGGGACTGAGTAGCGAATGGACGACTTCCCTTATTAGAGCATAAAGGGCATGAATGACATGGCAGCGACTGACACAATATCATAAGGGATAGGGGACAGTGGGACTGAAGGCCATAATGTGCGACACAAGAGAGAGACCAAGCAATGAAGGATGGCAGACTATAGCGGGGTACAAAGGGACTCGGGATAGACTCCATGAATGTGATTATGACTCAACTTGGATGCTCTAAACAAGGGCGACTCGATGGTGCTGCCACACAGTAAAGGTCCAATGGGGGACCATGAAAACATGAGTACAAGATGGGAACTCACGACGAACATCAACACGAGCATGGATAAGTATGGAGGCCAAATGGTGCCCCTAGTATGAGTGTTGCAAGTGAAGAAATTCGATTTTGAGGAGGGTTATGGTTGAGGGGCATAGGTGCCCCCAAGCATGATGTGGTCATGCCAAAATGTATTTAGAAAAATGGGAATCTAAACACATTTTAATGATGTGGTGCGCCATTTTTTTTCGTTATGGTTATGCAGTTTGAGAAAGGGAATGGGGGATTACCAATCTCTTTTGGTACTGCATAGAGGAATCAAATGGACTTTAAGTTTTCGGGTTGGCATACCTGGTGTCACTATCCCAAAGAGAGGATTTGGAGATAATGAACTGATGCTCTCTTAGAAAACCCATAGGTTGGTCAACAACAATGTCTAAGAGACGGAGTTGTTGATGTAATAGGAAGGAATGATAAGGGGTATCATCCTTAGAGTGATCTAAAGTGATATGGGACTCTAGAGGTTCTTCTAAATGTGGAAGAATAACTGTACTAAAGTCGGCACGACCAGATACACGAGGAGAGTTGTGGAGAATTTCTTCTCTTGGTCTCTCAAATGTGAGTTCCCCCTTACCCAAACATTGGGTTTCAATGTAATGGCCATAAGGTGTATGTGGTGTAAACGCATGGGTTCGATGTAAGGGGGAATGGATAAAGTCAGGGGTGGGGATTTCATCCATAATGTCGTCATCGTGATACAAGATGGGGTGACTGGTGGAAGAAATACCACCTGACGCGGCGAATCTACCTGACTCATCATCATGAGAAGAGAGGTTCACATGCGCATCTTCACAAGGGGTGACGGAAAAGTAAGCAGATAAAGGATCTACCGATGTTGAGCCCAGGGTGATCGCTGAAGGAAGGTCAAGTGAAACAACAGGGGAGGATTCAGAGGGAATGTTCCCCGAGGGTCTCATGGATGATGATAGGTAGAAAATGGTGGATGAAGGCTCCGTCATCTCGACATCAGGAGGGGGAATTTCAATGGGAGCAGTCATGTCTAGTAGTTCTACCGAAGAAAAACGCGCAAATAGGGGAGAGGTGGACTCATTGCACTTGGCCTCGAATTGGTGGACCGCGGCTAAAGAGGTGCGGAAGTCCTCGAGGTGGGGACAAAGATGGGTGTAATGGCGATGGAGATCACACAAAGCAAAGGGGTGGTTGGTGTGAATAGTCTTGGGGTTCTTGATCGCGGTTACGGAAGGAATAGAGGCTTCCGTGATCGTGGACTCAGGGAACGCGACATTAACCATGGGCTTGAGATGAAGCAATTCAGGACAGGTATGGGTGGCGTGATCGACAACATCACACAAAGCACACTGGATGGTATTCTTTGGAGGCCGAGGAGGGGCAGGGTTTGTTGGGGTAGCCTTGTCCTTTGATGCCCCCTTGCGAGCTTTTCCCTTCTTACCCGAAGCGGTCGCAACAGGAGGTGGTTCCTGTTGAGGTGACTGAGGCACTGTTGCAGCGGGAGAAGTCACGGGGACCGGTTGAACCGGGGTCAAAGCAATATAAGGTTTGGGTTGACCAGGTAGGGTTGCAACGGGAGGATCATGGTACCAGACGGGAATCCCAAGGGTCAGGTTAGGAAGAGAGAGGGTGGCCATGACCGGTACCATGGGCACTCCTGGTGGGGGAGCTAGGAACGGTATCTAACCGAAGGGGTAATGGCCAGGTGGGACGACTCCTAAATGGCGAAGGCTTGGAGGAACTGTTCGAGGAGGGTAAAGAGGCTCAGGAATACCAGCTGTAGGTGAAGGGCTAGGAGCAGGTTGCGGAGAGCGCGGTTGCTGACTAGCCGAAGAAGGTTGCTTGAGAGCAGCCCGAGACAATTGCATCATGCAAACATTCGATGAGTTGGGGTCAGAGATAGGAGGAGGAGGAAAACCAGGGAAGGTGCCAAGCAAAGAGGAGTCTTTGTAGACACTGGGAGAGACACTGGTCAAGGAATCAACTGTTTGATTATTGGCTACAGGAGAGATGGTCGTCTCAGGGGAGGTCTGAGATTCTGGCTCATGATATGTCAACTGGTCAATGGTGACTATATTTCCATTATGAGGGAAAGACATCTTGCAGAAAACTGTGGATGGGATAGCAGACATGGCATAGGTGTAGCTCTGCCCTAAGAGAATGTTGTAATCTAGAGGGGCGTCGATGACTTCAACGTCAATGCAAACAGTCTTGCCCGCAAGAGTGATAGGACAATTACGGAATAGGCCAATGGGCTGGGAGGCGTGGCCATCCCATGCTCGAAGGGTGATCGTGGAAGGGGCCAACTCAGGAGAACCGAGTTGTTTCCAAACCGAAGCGGACATCACACAGGTGGATGCCCCCTCATCAATGATACACCGAGAAACGTTAGCGTTCCGGATTTTGACTGGGATTTGGAAGGCGACGGAAGCAGGAAGAGGAGGATGTTCTGATTGATGGGCGTCGAAAACAATCATTTGGTCATCAGCAGGATCTACAGCACCCATGGAAGATAGCAGAGACTTCTTTTGGGAAGGGCACAACTGGAGGAGGTCCAATGTGGAAATGGCAGCAGGAGACTGCGCCAAATCATCTACTATGCTATACGAATGAGCAGCTCGACCAGAAGCAGCATTTCGGCATAATGGTCCCTTAGGAATCTTGGTATGAACCTCAACTGTGGGCTGAGGGATATGAAAGGGACCATTGGATGTCGAAAAAGGCTCTATAGAACCTGAAGAAGGGGACTCGGGGGCAGACTGAGCGGAAGGTGTGGGGTACTGGCGAGACCGAGTTCGAAGGTTAAGGTCGACGGTTGGAGGTGGATCAGAGTTCATCATGAGGATCTGGTAATTGGAGGAACCAGAAGGGGAAGGTTGAGTGGCCACCTTTCCATCAGGTGGTTGGGTAGCCACGAATCCCTGCTGTGCATCCACCTGCGCTTGAGGGGGTGGTGACTGCTGTTGCAGGGGTTGAGAAGGCAAGGGAGGCGGAGGTGCTGATGTTGGAGGAGCTGGAGCACCAAACTGCGGATATGAATAATAAGGGGGTTGGGTAACAGTATGGTGAGTAGGAGGTTGGGCCAAAAGAGGAGGTATGTTGTATCCTGGATACGTGCTACCAGGAGGGGGACAAGTGAGGGAGGTGCTGCCCCCTTCCCCAGGAAAACCATAACCCATGGGAGGTTGGGCATATGGATGAGAGAGAGCTCCAACGATACCGTCGGTGGCATGAGGTGCCCCCTGTGCGTTGACACCACCGAGTCTGGGGAGATCAGGTAGAACGGTATAAACATAACCTGTCTGAGCGTAGATCAAGTCATATTTTAACGCCAGTTGGAGGGCGGCTTCTTCGGTTTGGGGAAAATGCGATGCGACATCTTTCCCGATAGGGGGCAAGAGAGATCTAAGGAACTAGTCCATGTAGACACGGTCTTCGAAAGTAGGGGATTGACATAGGCTCTTTCGTCTCCGCCATTCCTGGACATGATCGGATAGGTGGGTTGCAGATGATTGATAGAAAGAAGTCAAAAGTTCGATACCAGTGTCATAATGAAGGGGAAGATGGAAGTAAGATAAAAAAAAGCCCGGGCAAGAGTCGCAAAGGTAGTATGAGAGGAAGTGGGTTGATCAACATACCACTTAGAAGCCGCACCAGTAAGCGTTCGTTGGAACAACCGAAGACGGACAGAGTCATCGGTAATGGAGGTAGAGGAACACCACATGTGGAAAGATCGAACATGATCTGAAGGATCTTCTCCAGCAAGGCCTTCAAACTTTGGGATGTCGGAAGGGAGCTTTGTCAGCATAGCAGGCCAACTAGCATCATGGTGTATAGGATCGTTTATCAACCGGTCCAAATCAGGGAGGCTGAGGCCGGCCATGAAGGGGAGCAAGGGCGCGGCCGAGGTAGTTCCTGTGGTGGTTCCGCTAGTAGTAGTCCCGGCATTAGGGCCTGGATTACCGCTAGCGTTAGGCCCTGGACCAGACATAGTGAAGGTGATAGGGGGAGAACCAGAAGGAAAAGGAGAACCCAATGAATCAGAAGAGGAGTCGGAGTGCAGACTCGGAGGAGGACTGACTCGTCGATGATGGGAAGGAGTAGGTAAACCGACCGGAAACTGTGGGTGAAGGCCAAGAAGTCTCCGGGATGTGTGCCTTGGGGGCACAATGGTGACAACACAAACATGGCACAAGGGGAAGAAGAATGATCACAAGGGCAAGGAGGTACAGAATCAAGTCGAAACAAGGGCAGATAGTAGCAGTGTCAATTGATTTTAAAGTATTTGCCTGGCGGTGTAAACCAGGCTCTTCTTCGCTTAGGGTGAGTGTGTGGCATGCGTTAATTTTAATTTTTAAACCCTTTTCGTTTTGAGAGCAAGAGAAAAAGTGTGTTGCGTAACTGAAAATAATGTTGCAAGAACAGTATATAATGCTGAAATAATAGAAAAAGTAACAGCTACTATTGCATCAATTCAACCCAAAGAGGCGGGTCTCTCAAAACTAATCTAGAAGAGGGAAAAAAAATCTAGTAAAAACACGCGAAAAAGAGGCCAATAGATCTAGGGTCGAAAGGGACAGGGATCTAAAGGAGAAATCTGCTGAAAAGAGGTGCAGATCATAGCCAAGAGGCAGAGGCAAGGTGGCTGGAAAAAAGGAGGAAATCAGAAAAAAGAAGAAGGGGCAAGGAGGAGGCCCTAAAGGTAGATCCAAAAAAATCTTCAGGAGGTGATTTGAAAGGGAGAAGAGCTGATTAAAAGGGATCTGAAAAGGAGGTATCAGATCTGAAAAAGAAATGGTTGAAAACTCTGAAAATTTAGACACTTACAGCAGCTAAAACTCTTCCACAAAAAGTGGAGGGTACTGAGGCCCTAGGGGGCTAGATTCCCACTTAGTTGAGTAAAATAGAGTAATAATAGGTCTAAACGGGCAGAGACGGAGGTCAGATAACCCTGACAGAGGTTCAGACAAAACCCAGAAAAATTTCAGAAAAATTCCAGAAAAAAGTCCAAGTCGCAATTTTTGACCTGTTTTTCGCTCAGGTAACAGGTTTTGGGTTGTTTTCCGCTTCCCAGGTCACAAATAATGGGCTAAAAATTGCGACCTGGAGTCCAGGTCGTAGGTTCTGGGCTGAAAAGTGCGACTGGAAGCCCCGGGTGTCCCGGCGGCAGATTTTCGAAAAAGTTGCCGTCTCAATTGCGATTGATGTCTGTCACCTGCGCAATAAGGCCAGAAACACGTGGAAGTTAGAAATTTTAATGTTTTAGGGTTTTATAGGGGAAAAAAACATAAAAATCTGAAAAGAAACCCTACGGTCTGAAGTAGCCGGATATGCAGGAATATGAAAAACGACAACGGTCGTAATTTAAAACC
Source organism: Pinus albicaulis (assembly GCA_034641835.2). NCBI lineage: Eukaryota > Viridiplantae > Streptophyta > Pinopsida > Pinales > Pinaceae > Pinus > Pinus albicaulis. The sequence continues at coordinate 12,671 of JAXQQM020069025.1, forward strand.
CGTGTGGAGTCACCATTTGTTAGTATGAATCCTTTGTCGACGTGTACGAAAAAGGACCACTTTAGCTACGCATAACTAATAGCCCTAACAACAGATGTGGCTGCAAATATCTTCAGATCTGTAGTTAGTTGATCAAGAAAAGAGCTGCAAAAAACCAGATCTATGCATAGAAAGACATTAAGCAGTAAAAACAAGGGTTTGCTCCATATACCAATAGACAAGACAAGAACAATTTTTGAAAGATTTTTTGTATTAAGGGCACCTGGGAGGAAAACAAGAAGGCGTATCCAATTCTCCTCAATGGGATGGGTTCTTGGAAGTCCTCAACACTTCAGATCTAGAATCTCTCTCTCTTATTGGTGTAGAAAACCCACACAAAGAATAGAAGTCGAAGGGATCTCACACAGCAAATAGTAGAAAAATGTGACCAAGTGTATAGATCCAGAGTGATCTAATAGGCAACAAAAGGTGAAGAATGGTAGGGAAAACCCTCCTATTTATAACAAAATATGGGGTCATTCTAGATCTTGATGCATGATTAAAATAACATTAACCAAATCTAGATCCACCTTTATTGGAATATTTTATTATATTTGTTGGAGGGAAAAGGTATTTGACTTGGGTCAAATCCCTTTATTTGTAAATAATAAATAAATAAATGATTTATTTATCATTTTAAGAAGTGGTTGAATGATAATCAAATAAATAATGATTTATCTAATTATTTGTGGGTTTTTATGGGACATTTCAATGCCTTATAGTGGTTTTTTACTCTACCAATTATTTATTCTCCTAGTTCCATACAACTTTGGAGGTGTTATTGGTGTAGGTTCATGTTGGATTTTTTTAGCTAGAGTTTTCTCATGCTTCTCTTCATCCTCTACTTGATTTTAAGCTTCATATTTATTGTTTGTTGTATTGGCATGCATCATTCCACCTATTTTTTTCTTTATTGTTGGTTATATCCAATTATCTTATTTTTATTTTGTTGATATCTTGTTGGTTATTACTCCTTCTTAAACAAATAGTAGCAAAAAAGATGTCTATATTGATGAAACTATCCACATTTGAAGGGGAAATGTTTGTACTCTATTTGGTGATATTAGGTTTCATTATGAAAGATCATATGATTTTTTTCTCATAATGGTTTGGAGACTTCCATGTAAACAAAGTTAGAAAAGGAAGTGTACCTACCTTGTTTAATGAATTACGTAACAAATAATAAAGGAACCTAGAGTATTTCTTATGCTCTCCACTACATATGGTTCCTAAAATTATTGTAGTAAGGAGTATAACTCCGTCTAAATAGGTTATTGGGGTCTTCCATGTTGTAGAAAATAGTAAGAATCCCATTGAACCAATTTTCCGCTCCACATCCCCATTAGCTTTCTAGTTTCTATTGATCCACCAAATAAGAGCCTCTTGAGAGGAACATAATCCTAGAAATTTCTCATTGACACATGGTCCTCCATATACTGCACTTTTTTTCCAAATATTGTTGGATCTAATTTCATAAATTTCTTCTTTAGGGGATTTCATTATGCATGAAATTATCTCTCGTATTTGTATCTATTTCTCTCTACTAACCTTAATCAAAACTCCCTAATTCATAGCTCCCTCAATTGTTTTTTAGCATTGGTAGGAATTTTTCTATGTCACTTTTTTGTAGAGGTAGTATCTTGAATGACATTTCTTTATATATATTAAATTCACTTATATTTCCTTCTACAATAATATTTTTGTAGGAGGGTGCTACATCCACTATTCTAAACCCTAACATTTTTCAACACGAGACCTCTTCATCATTTTTTTCCTAGATAAATGTAAAAAGTTATTTAGGTTTTTAAAAAGTTAAAAAGAGTATTAAGAAAAAATAATGTTTTTCACGAAGTATTTATAATTTGAAAAAATGAAGTAGCTCACATCAAGAAAGTTGTGAATGCAATCACCACTGTACTAAGTTATTAGGGAAAAATTGGAATATTGTAGAGTAATATATGAAATCCTAAATTATCGATATTGACAAAATTATTAAGAATGTTTAGGTGAAAGAAAAAAATGGAGACTAGTAATAGAAGATTTAGTAAAAATTTAAAAAAAATAAAATTATTTGCTATTTAAAATCAAGGAGACACTTGTATGAAACAATATTATTATCTCTATTTCTCCTATTTCAAAAATTAAATAATATAATACCAATTGTTTTAAACAATTGTGACTCATATGTCAGGTATAATTAAAATGATAGATTTTGATATCAAAAACATTATGACATAAGAAATTTACAATTGAATGTGGTTCAGGGAAAATTTTAGGGGCGAATTTTAGCCCAAAGGCGAATTTAAAGGGATTTTAAATTCTAATAGGGCGAATTTTTTATATAAAACCCATTTTCTATAGTTTAATAAATTTAGCCCAATAAATATTTTAAAAATAATTAATTATTAAATATTGGCCCACCAAAAAAAGGGCGCATAAAACTGGAAAAATGAAATTTGCCCCCGATTTTCTTCGGTTGGAGCAGATTTCCATGGCATTCCCCTGGATTTACAGGGTCGGAGGGAGGGGTTAGAGTGATTCGCCCCATTTTTTTACTGGTTCGGAGAGGTGGCTAGGGCTTTGTGCACACTGATCTTCTTGCTGGCTGAGCGAGGCCGACCCTCTTTGGTCCATTAGAGCCCTCCCATAGTTCATATATAGCAGAGATACACATCGAGAGAGATGGTGTTGTGGGAGATAACACTCGCCACAGCCTACGTGCTCGGCCTCAAGTGCATGTACAAGCTCGCTCTCAGACTCCAATGCTAAGTAATAACACAGAGGCACCCCGCTTTTCGCCAGTTTGTTCAACAATATGCACCTTCCTTCCCTTTCTAAAATAAATAATCCATCAAAATATTCATGATAGCTATGCATCATAAGACTTCTTGAATTAGCCTTCATTGTGCTCCTCAATGCTCAAGGTAAAGAATTTGGCATCACAATTTTGCAGTCATAGTCTTCCCTATGTATGTCTAATTGCTGTAGGAAATGAAATATACATAACACAAAATGATGAAAATCTGCCATGAGGGAAAACTATACTGGGTTTTTTCAAATGTCTTTGATTGTCAAGGTGGAGATCCCATTGCCATTAATCCAATCTGGCATAACCAATGTAGTAATCAAACAGAAGAGGGGATCCTTGTGGGATTTTTCTGAAACTCAACCAGTCATTACCAGCCATAAATTCCACCAAATTGTGGGCATAGTGCCTGTTGACAAACCATTAAATTTGTTTGATGCTTGCCTGACTCATTTTATTTTCCTCTCTAGGAAACATCGGTAACAAGGAATATCTGGATCCTTAGATCCTTATATGAAGTGTCTGATAGACTTTGAGAGTACTTGTGGTCAAAATTGGGTGACCTATGTCATAGAGATGAAAGCAACTCTAGTGAGATCCTTTAGATAGTCCAATGGGTTCATTTGATTTTCCTTTGCTATGCTCTGTTGGATGCATTTTCATGTACTCGCCTAGTAGCTTTGATGTCTAATGCCTTGTTTTTGTTTTTTAAATGTCCTGTCAATGCTTTATCATCCATTTTGTGATTAAAAGTTAAATATTGTTGTTCTTGTTCTTTGACTCATTGTTGTATTAAAAGTGTCAATTTATCTTGAATCTTTTGATTATAGTGAAACGACAGCTCGTAGAGTCTCTTGACAACCAGGTAGCTTTTCAAATTTTCTCACTAAGTGTGATCAGTGTGGTTTCAGTTGGTGTGAAAGCCATTTCAAAAATGGATTGTGCTTCTGTATGGTTATTCTGTTTGACATCCAAATGATAGTTTTTGGTTGCAGTTAGTTTTAGTCATATTTTGATTGGAAATATTTTGAAAAATTATAATGATCAGTATTTTTTGGTTATTTGATTTTTCAAATGCATTGCCTTTTGAAACTGAAGAGAATTTTGAATTAAAAGTGCATTGCGAGCCCATTGTACATATTGGTCCTTTCCTCCAAAGTTCACATAATTGTTTGCCAGACTAAGTATTAGTCTGATACCATACTTTATGGCTTGAAAGGCCACAAATTCTAGAGCCTGAACCAAAAAAACCCCAAAAATAAAATTAAAACAAACAATGCCAGCAGATCGAGACACCCAAAAGAAAAATCTCTTGAAAAAAAATGGGTTGAGGTCCTAAAGGCTTGATGTAATGCAGCCCCCATGAAAAAACCTGAAATACTTGTTCATCATATACACTAGGAAAAATTTGCAATGCCTTGTACTGGCCATCGTTGAAGGCCCAAGTCCTAGCAACATTAAGCCTAAGAGCTGCAGCTTGTTGAAAAATAGAGGTAACTTTATTTCTTTATGTTAGATCCGTTTCCACAGTCATTAACCAGTAAAAGTTGATACAAACACACTTTTATTTCTTCTACAATCACCATAACTGCCATTTTGTAACCCTGGCTCTGTTAGCTTATGGTCATCACCAACTTGCAAAACCTGAGAAGGCAAAAGGTAAAAATACCAAAAAAAAATCATTAGATACATTATACCATAAATCTTGATGACTCAATTTATATGATTCTACTAGAATTTTAATTACCTTTCCAAATGTTGCAAGATCAGAGGGAAAAATAATTATTTCGGGTATGGAAAGCATGTGCAAAGCCTCAGAAGAAACAGATAAGTCCAAAGGAAAACCCAGAGCTGTTGGAAAAAGTGGGTAGAAGCTGTTCACAGTACTACAAATTTACATCCATGAAGTTGATATTTACTATAAAGATAAATAAATATATAAAATCAATTTGACAGCTTCTCATTGGATTTATTCCCAGTATCTTACAACCTATTGAAATTTGTATCAAAATCAGAAACAGTACTTCAGGGACATGCCTACGCTAGCTTAGAATGTAAGTTGAAAGCCTTGCAAGCCGATCATTTGAGCTTTGTTATGGAATTCGGGATATTTCTTCACTTCTAAGGTGTCTTAGGACATCGACTGTGCAAATTCCAATGGTAATCTACATCATGTAATAGATTTTACTCCAGGAGAAGAAAACCAAATTTTCATAAACTCACTTTCTATGCACAAAGATTCTCGCAGTAATAAATGTAAGCAACATCCAGTGAAGGAATGTTTCATGCTAACCTCATCCAAGAAGAAAATCCCTGGATTTGCAACACAACTTATCTGCATATATGTTTAGTTATTTTCTTCAAGTCAAATTGATGAGCAATGAAAACAAACACAAAATTTGCACAGGAAACAAAGATGCCAAAAAATGAATTCAATGGAATATTGGCATACTTGATGAGTAGGATCAAAAGCATGAACATTGAATGGTGGTTGCACGAAAATTCAGCAGATATGTCAAGACTTAGCATTATGAATAAGACATCATTTCAAATGTTTAAAACATTAAGTCTTGAGGATAAAATTGTTTGCTAGGAAAGACAGAATTATATGATATCAAGATACCTATGGAAACAAATAATCATGATAAGCATCACGTGTAGATGGAACAAGGAAAACATGTGCACTAGGTCCCATCTCTACACAATAATCTCGTAACTGCACCAATAATGCATTAGAATAAAGACTTGATTAATGATTTTGTTGAATTTGGGCAGACTTACTTATGTGAATTGAAAGCACAGTAATTACAGACCCTTGCGCAAACTTCCTCCCGGAATATTTCCTCATAGAACCTGTCTATTGTTCCACTTTTTGTCTGTGGATGCTCTGAATCAACAAAAGGACCCATCTGCAAGAAACAAAAAAAAATGGTTCCTCAGTCAAAATTTCACTGTGGATTCACAGGGTAAAATGTATCAAAATTTGCAACTTGCAAGTTGACCCCAAATTAATTTCTTACGCATGGCACATACAAAAAGAATATTATTAACTTGTTTTTTCTTGGCATACACAATAATCTCCGCTAATGGTTGAAATGATATGTTGTCTGTAGTGGTGAAGGGACCTGCAGCAATCAACTACAAGAAGGAAATTTCAAATAAGTAAAAATTTACTCACTGACATGTAGAGTTGCTAACATGATCTCTGTGACCTTAGGGGCAAAAAAAGAACTACTGAACTTGTGAAAGAATGAACAAAAAGTGGAATTCACTCAACGGTTTTATTTGCAAGAATGAAGAATTGCACAACAATAGTAAAGATTTTTTTAGGCATGTTTCAATAAATTGAGAGGGACCATACTGTTAGAAAATCACTCGAAAAGGAGAAATATTGTACCTGCAAATATATGATTAATGATGAATGATTTTGTTATGAATTGGAATTCACATTTACAGATAATAGCAATTGCAACCATAGATATAATAGCTGTAAACAACAAATACAAGGTGGTTGTAGTTACCATTGAAATAGTTTTTCCAGTTCTAGGCAATGGTTTCATCTGTTGTGCCTAATCCATTGCTATTTTCTTCGCTGAAGGGGCATCCTGATCTCGTGGATGCACAAAATTTGAAAGAGGAAATGAATAAATTACCCTTGATGTGAATAGAGAGTGCACACTGGGATTGTGACCTTGAACTCCAATCACCTTGACAAAATTCTACAAAATTAGTCATGCTCCTTTGTCCAAATATCACAAACACATTGACTTCCAGATGTTAAAAATAAAAATAACCTCTTAATAAGGAAATTCAAAAATTGTTATCCATTCTATACACATTTTGTAGGAAAAAAAGAGCATAGGATTTACCTGACTAGGGAATAAAGAAAATTTTTCTAGCTTGTAGAGGTCCAGCCTTACCCTTTGGCCTCAAGAGTATTTGACCTTGGCAACATGACGGGAGTTAACAATCAGGAACATTTTCATAGCACCAGATTTTTTCATTTTTTAGTATGGTTCTTCTTTTGTTTGTTTTGGTTTGTACATGTACTATAAGGTGGTCTTTTGAAAATTCATCATTTTACTTGTAACTATGAAATTTCATTTTAACTTATGAACTACAGGATGGATGGCACAACTTTGAAGCAACCAACTTGCCTTGAATCAGAACCGACTTATCATTCAGATGGCCCTCTCCATCGCAGCAAACAAGCCCCACAACAAAGACACTTTCCTATCAGCAGATAACTAATGTGAAATGGAGATTCCAGAACAATAACTAATAGAATCTACAGCCTCTTAAATAAGTGACTGACTTCTTGAGATAATTATAGACATCAGTGATCAATTTAAGTGAGATGAAAATTATTTCAAGATGATTGCAATACAGCTTAGGAACTCACCTGTGATGCAATAGCAACATGATTGAAAACATTCCGAGCTTCCTTGGCACCCAATGCAGTGGCAAATGTCTTGATCGTCCTCTCCAGAAATTCAAACTAAGACACCAAATGATCCTCTGATGAAACAAAGCAGCTTATATATATTTTATTTAAATGGAAGATGCACATCAACATATTTCCCAAAAGGACAATTGATTTTGCAATTTGGTGTGCTATGAAGTGCTTAGACCAAAAGGCTATTATCCTGGAGAATGAATTCAAGCATACAAAAAATTTAGAAAAGAAAAGTGATAGTAAGTACCTTTCCCTCAATGTTATCATACATGTAACGACATCCTGGACTAGGTAATAAGCCTAAATTTTGCAGAGAACAACTATTGGCTTCTGGCATCCTTTTAATAAGGTCATCTTGAGACTCTGATATAGCTCCTTGACCCACTATGGAATCCAAAATATGCTTATTGAATACAAACTGTAATACACATTTACCTGAACGATTCTCAAAAGGCATAATAGGACTAGGACTACTTAAGACTGCTGACCTCTGTTTCCCATTAGAAAGCCTTCTATCTATACTAGGAGTTATAATAACAAATGATGGAGACAATGTGTATGTTGTATTTTGCGAAGTAGAAATATTTGATTATCGAGCTGGAGTCTGCAACAGCTTATCTTCAGACATAATGGTTGTGAGAATTTAGAAGAAGAGAGAGTAAACATTCTTTACATAGAGGGCTCTATTTTTTATTAAGATATTGAAATCTTCAAAATACTTTAAACAAATTGGCTTGTAAATCTCATGGTGATTATTTTAAGGGGATCTGATGCTCATCGCCAGGAATATCTAGAAAACAAGAAACAATGATTGGGAAAAGATGTGAATGAAGTTTGCAGGGAAATAAATCAGGGGAAACGATTAAAACAACTAATGGGATTGGAAATGGAAATAGTTTTGAAGTTTTTTTATCTTCATCACTTGTTGAATAAGTCACCTGATATGGGGATACGGGGAATCAGATTTGGGTACGGTGACCACCGGAATAGGATACTTCTGGGATACGATACATTATATATTATTTTATTAAATATATATATATATATATATATATATATATATATATATTAAAAATTACATATTTTTTTCACAAATTCATACAAAATTCATTGATTCAAACATAGATACTCATGAGTCATACATGATCATTGATACATTGATACACCATACATGATACAATTGTCAAATTTACTCAGAAAGACAAGATTGAAGATAGTAAGATACTGTAGTTGTCTCATTAATTCATTAGAATCAAAATGTGTTAGATAAGTACACTGCCAATGGAAAATAGAAATAGAAAATACAAAAAAAATTACTATCTACAAGACTACAATATTGAAGCCTCAATAAGTAAGAGTCATCAATCCTCATCGTCATAATCAGCATCACTGTCCTCATCCTTATCATCATGCTCACCACTGCTCTCCTCTGGCTCTGATGCATCCTCCTTCTCTATCATCTCTGCATCTGCTGGTGTGGAGGATGACACCTCTACTCCGTCATCAAATGTGACAAGCTCTATCATTGGTGCAAAATATAGAGGGATAGTGCACTTACTGGATGCTTGAATCTCTTCAAAATAACTCCCTTTCTCCTTGCTCACACTTTCTCCTTGCTCACCCTAGCTCCTTCTCACTTCACAAAATGAAATGGGTCAGAAATAATGAAGAAAAACCTAACTTTATAAAAGAAACAACGTTTTTTTTGACCTGGCCGTATCCGATTCACCAGGTATGGAATATCTGTATAGGGATACGGTCATGATACGTCGTACCCTATACGGATATGACGTACGCAGTGAATTGGGGGCGAATCGAGTACGAATTCGTATCCAATACGGGAATACGGGATTCGGTGACCCTTTTTGACGAATCCAGTTACTTAGCTTGTTGATATGTTAGATGTGCTACAACACCAACTAAAGAACTTGAAGTATGTTCTCAATGAATTGGATCTTACATATCTCTAGCGAAGCTTGAATATATCCCTTTGTCTTTACTAACATTCCTTTAAGCAATGACAAGTTTTTAAATTGTGGCATTTCCTAGTCTGAAGCTGATATGCATGTGTTGTTCCCAGTCTTTAAGCCATTATATTATCATCCTGCAGGTTTCTTCCCAAATCTAAGTGATTCATCAAGGTTGCATGTCATGCCATCCACTAATGTAAGTTATGCACAAAAAATATTGCATGCCCCATCTTCAGCCATCAGTCATAGCAAGGATGATGGCGAATTCAAATGCTTATGGAATACAATAAATGTCTACAGAAAATATGAGCTATTAATTGAGAGGATAAAACAGCATTCTAGCAATTTGCAGTGCAAGCATGTCAGATTGAAATCATTGATGAAGTCAAACAATTTGTGATGGTTTAGAAAGTGGCAGTATGGATGAGACCCTTAATCAAATTGTTGATATCGGCATGTGAAATTTTGGTTTTTTTTAACATCTGAAGTTCTGTGTCTGGTTTAGTTTCTAGTAGTAGGCTAGTACATATTTTAAATTTATGAAAACCAGCAATACAAAATTTTATCTCACCGAAAAATATGAGTGAAAAAGATAAGTTATATTATTTCTATTTAAATTTAATATATATATATATATATATATATATATATATATATATATATATATATATATATATACATATATATATATCTATGTATGTATGTATGTATGTATGTATGTATGTATGTATGTATGGATACATACATACATACACACATAGATATATATGTATATATAAGGGAGTTGTCTTTAGTGCGACTTCTTGGAGTTTCAGGTGTCGGAATCCGGTGAAAAAATTTGAGGTAAAATCTTGGTTTTTGTTATTTAAACTAGTTTTCTGACTCTATATATGGATTCAACACCCTCCAAAACCTCTACGACACTTCGATTGTGTAAGATTAGCAATCAAATTTCTCTTTTCAATAAATTCCTGCTGGATTTTAGAGAAATTATTCTAGAAAAAGCCACTGTAAAAGCCTTCAAAAAGTCGCACTATAGACTACTCGATATATAAGTGAAAAAGATAAATTATATTATTGCTATTTAAATTTAAAAATAAAATATTAAAAAAAATAATTTTATCTAGGAAAAGTTTACAAATACATGAAAATTAATTTACAAATATATTTAAAAAATATTATAATTGTGAAATTATGACATTGAGAGAGAAAGGAAAATATTGCCAACAGTATTGGGTGGAAGAATTATGCCAAATTCAACAAGATTTTTTTCTGATTGCAAATTCATCATAGCTAAATAGTTTCAATTTTGACTATGGCAATGGAGTTGGGCATAGAGTCCTCAATATGAGCATTAGACTTGATTTTCAAATTTATTAAAAAGAGCTTCATAAATTTTTTGGGGATGAAGATCCTGCTATAAAGACAAAGATGTTAAATTATAGAATATTTAGAAGAAGATATCATTGATATAAGAAGATTAAAATATTGTTATTCTTTTTATAATCATGATTTTTTAAATATAAAATAATTATTGATTTCAAATTAATCTATATTTTGTCCATGGGTTTTGTATAGTTATTTCAAATGAATTTATAGTTTGTCCGTGGGTCTTGGATATATGGTGATTTTCCTTGATGTGGAGTCACTGACGGGTTCAATTCCCTGGGCTAATTCCCTTGGCCAATTGGAGTGATATATTGGACATGATGAAGATACAGTCTAAAGAAACTTAAAAAATAATAAAAAATAATCTATATTTTATTAAATAATTTAGTTACATTTATTTAGATTAACATTTTATTAATTTAATAATTATTATTACAATTTTTAATAATTATTATGGTTAATAATTTTATTAATATAAATTTAAATCTTTTATATTTTATTTTGGGTTTCATATTTTCTTACTCAATTACCATTTAAAAAAAAAATGTTTTGAATTTTTATAATTTAATTGTTACCTTTATTATACATATATTTTTGGATTTGGAATCAATTTTAAAAAATTACATATTATTCGTTAAAATATTTTATATAATAAATGATTCATTACAATTTAATTGTGCTTTTCAACTTAATAAGGAATAGATGTTGTAATGTTAGGTATTGTTGTGAAAAGAAAATTAATTAATATATGTATAAGTTAAAATACAATAACTTATTGATCTATAATTTATGGTATTCATGTGGAATATAGTATATTTAAAAAGGGAAAGCCTCTTAAAAAAAAAGAAAAGAAAGATAAGTCTAGATCTATCTTAACTCCTTATCTACCCAGCCCCAAAAATAATCAAATCTTTTTTCACTCTAAAAGAAATTTTCACCTCAAAACATTTGACTCTCTTAACACTTAATAAATTTGAAATATATATATATATATATATATATATATATATAGGAATGTGAAATATACATTTATAATGTAAATATAAACTCAAAATATAATAAATAAATAACTATTAAATATCACATTTAAAAATAATTTAAAAAGTAAATATTAATTCAAAATTTAAAATTATCCACTTATTAATTAAAACAAATATATAAAAGGTTTGTGTCAAAATCTTGAAACTAGTATAACATATCAGTTTATCATTAAAGAAAAAGATGAGAGGGGTTTAAATTTTCAAAACTCTTTACAATATGTTGTACAAAATTATGTTTTCTTGGAAGATAGACATATATGTGTCATCTATCGAGGCAACAAATTTTCTTAGATGCTCAAAAATAGTTGGAGTCCAATAAGAGTATTTGAATCTTATTTTTGATGGTGGAAATGGATTCACACTATTAAAAACCCGTGGGATACCCAACATCTTGAAGTTTGACAAATGTAACCTGGATTTATATAAATTTATACAAGATTCTATCAATATGCAGCATTTTATCAAAAATTTGAGAGTATTTCCATGATTTTCCAGGAAAATTTAAAGCCTGATTAGACTAAGACTATACATACATTTTCAAATAAGATAACCATCATTACCAGTTGCACTGACCTGAAGTTCTTCATTTATGTCGGTTGCATTGGGTATGACGTTTACATTTTTTTTCTCTGCTTAATATTTGCAATTTTATTTTTGAGTCTTTGAATTTATCAGCGATGGGCGCACTGTCATTCCGCACACATTTTTACATTTTTCCACGAAGATTTATGACGACATTATTTCCTCCCTACATCGACGTTATAGCGCCCGAGGATTGAACTTGAAACCTATCCCTCTATAATTATTAAAAAGGAAAAAAGAAAAAAACAAGCCTCCTCTATTTTACGAAACCGCTCACCTTCCCTTGAGGTGGAGTGGACATACATGGTACAAAGTGTGTACGTGTGTCGGGTTCTTTTATTCAATGTGTATGGTGGGACTATCACAACCCACATGCTACATACATGGTATGAGGTATGTACGAGTGTCGGGTTCTTTATATGATGTGTATGCTGGGACCAACATTGTCAATGTGTTCAATCAGTTTAGATGTTGATCTATCCAATTACTTTAATTTTTCTCATGTGTACGGTGGAACCAAGTCACAATCCACGTGTCCAATCAACTTAAATATATAGAACATTGTGGCTACTGGGATTAAACTTGAAACCTTTCCCTCCTTCAAAAACCAACCTCCTCTATTCATTAAAACCACTCTCCTTGTTGTTTATTTGCTCGTTGAAGTGTACAGTGGACACGTAACTTTTCACTCGTAACATGCTTAATTTTTTCCATGTTTTTTTAATCATATTTCTTATCATTAATTAATTACATGAAACTTAAATCAATATATATATTTTTATTATTAATATCAATAATAAATATTAGTACAATGGACATCATTTTTCAATTGTAACCTGTGTACTTTCTCACTTTTAATAACTAATGTAGATTCATCTTAACCCTAGATTTACCAAGTGTCGAGAGGGATCAAAATTTCATGAGATGTAAACATGTTTTAGAGTGAAAAGAGATTTGATCCCTCTCCATTCCTGGTAGATCCAAAATTAATATGAATCTAGGCTGATATATTATAACAATAAACCATTACAATATAATATATTATAACATTTTTCCTCTCCACTCATGAAACCCTATGTTTCATACTTTGTTGTCAAGATATGAAGGTGTAATATTTGGAAAATAGAAAGGGTTATATTTTAGGTAAATAAAATTGGTTTTGTAATTTTTGAATGTCTTATTTTTAGGTTAGTAGTATGAGTAGGAGGGAGTGTAGTTTGTTTTTCAGTTTATTCTGGTTTTTCAGTGTAGTTTGTATTCATTCATATTCTTCATTTCTCGAAAAGTAAAAAGCATTTGTTTGATGCACTTAGTTTCTTTTATGCATTCATAACATTGAAGGAACTGAAAATAAAAACTTTCATTTGCATGTAGGATTGTGTGTTTTTTGCAAAAAAAGAACATTAGGAAATCTACGTTTAGTTTCGTGATAAATGTTTTCTTTTTTTCATTGATTTTTTTGCTCACAAAATGTAACACCCCTAGTTTTATGTTTTTTTTTCAACCTAGAAATTTGAAATTTAATCCAAAGGGGAGTGGACCCCAATGGATGAGTATTGAGTGGATGTAATTAATTATTTAATTATGAAAAATGAATAAAATAATTCTGTGCATATTGACCAAATGAGAATCATGAGATCACTTGCCAAATCCATGAGGTATGGAAAGAGGCTAAGACTTTCCCCAAAAATCTTTCAAAAAAATCCTTGAAAGAATTTATTTCTAATCTAGATTTTGAGGAAAATCTAGATTTCCCCAATGAGGTGGAGAGTAGTTGGGAAGAGGTAAAAATATGGAAAAGTAGAAAGCAGCTTTAAAGTCCCTAAATAAGGGAAGCCTAGGCAGACAGGAATAAAAGCATCCTGTAATTCTGGACGCAAAATTAGAAACAGACTTTGGGGAGAATAAGCTTAAAAGAAGCTACTCCAGAATAGATTGAGGTTGGTCTGTTCTGGGAGAGGATCTCATCTCGGGGGTGAGTTCTGTGGATAAAAGAACTCTAAAGTTGGGAGGAGTGGTCATCATGGAAGTGGTATGCATACAAACTTAATAAATAATTAAACTAGATGCTGTTAGACAATGTTCAAAAGTGCTATAGTGATTATGTTGAGTAGTTGTTGTGTGATGAAATTCCATACATTTAACAGAATTAAAAAGAATATAATTCTTCTAAATTTCTGTATGGTAGTAGGAACAAATCCAGGGAACACTGTCAGCTAGAAACTCTAAACCATGGGGTAGCTTAAATCTAGAGAGAGTATAAATGATTCCCTAGAATAGTTGAAGTGTAATTTTAATCTACTTCAAGAAAAAAAAAAAACTAGATTCATGTATTAATAACTGGTGATTGTGGTAAGTTTATACCATTACAGATGTAGATACATGCCAGTGAGAATTTTAGTACAGGCTCCAGAAAAGAGTTGGTTTAATTGCACTACAAATTAAACCTGGAAAGAATTTTGTTTCGTGAACTAAACCGAAACTATGATATTAATGATATCCTTTGCTTATAACAGATTCAGTTTACATAATCAACAGGAAAATACATAACAGAAATTTAAGATAAATTTCAAACAAAACTCATAAGCTTCTTGGAATAACAGAGATACACTAGCAAAGAATTAATAAATTTTGGTTAGGGGTGCTTACTAGAAGTTAGAGTTATTGACTCTCTTATACAATTGCTTTTAAAAAAAAATCAATAGGTGTAAGTATAATTTCTTTTAGTGTACAGATATCACCTAAATAACGATGATAATGTAAATAAACCTTTACAGCTGTTGTGAGTAGGCCATGAAGGCAGACTATAGGGCATTAAACAGTTAAAAATTCCTCAAGAGATATGCATATATACATATGTATTACCAAAGTCTGCAAACTAAAAATTTATAATTAAATGTGAACATGTATAGTTGTATCTGTACTGTGGACAGAAGACTAAAAGTAAGATGCTTGACAAATTCATAACTAGTAAATCAGTCTGTTCCCATACATAACATTTCACCATTTTATGGACTGTTATGCAGAATTGACACACAGAAAGCTAGTCCTTATAAAGTTTTATTAGAACAGAATTAAAAATTTGTGATTGAGAAGTCCACCTAGTCTCGATAATATACCCATGGACAGGTATTTAAAATATTCAACCGTGAGGATTCTGACATATTACTTGACATAAAAGTATTTTTTTGAAATATTGAGAAATCTGGTAATGAACGAAGGAAATTTTTAAATTGACTAGAGATTTTCAAAAAAACAAATTTTGTATTAAAACTACACTCTTCTACTTATCGGAAAAATTCGATAATATCGACATAATTTCACTTAGTGATTTATATGCTCTATACTGAGCTACAATCATGCGTAGAATTAATAGAAATCAACTACATCAAACCCAGGTTTGTGCATTCACAAAGTTATAAAATAAATCAGTATAGAGGAACGTATGTATATATAACGATGGCTATGATAATGTATATCCAGCTATGAATTAACGAAAATCTCCGCTATTACAACATTAACCAAATCGTATAGCAGAGAATAGAAAGAACTGGAATATCCAGTCAACATGGTTCCGTGAAAGAATAAAATATTAGACAGTTTGAGTCGAAACTCTATTAAGGCGAATGATAATGTTAATATATGTTCTCGTTACACAATAAAATAGAATAGTCGAGTAGGCTAGCCCTCATAACAATAGCAGACATATTCAAGCAACATAAGATCTTCAGAGTCGATGGTTGAAGAGCAATACTTACCAATCTGTAAATGAAGTATGTAACCCTGAATTAGTAGGGAAATACAAATCGAGCTATAAACCATATATAATGACAATTCAACGGAAGAACTGTGTTACCTGCAATCAAAATAATTACGAGTTTAATTAGTGACAGAGAAATAATAAACTCAGAACATGTCTATAATTTTAATAAATAAATATCAGCGTAATGATAGGGCGTATGGTCGAATGGTGACACTTACCATTCAGGACTTGCGGCACCGAGACAAACGAACCAACTTAATCGTTCTAACCGTGACAAAACAAAAACTAAGTTAAGCTCTATGGGTTGCAATGAAGCAATACCCTCTATTCAAGAGTTAAAAAAAATGTCGAACTATGTAAAAGATACCTATAAATTCATAATGTTCCCTAAAAACCACAAAAATCTCTGAGAGAGAATGAAAAAAAATTACCCGGGCATGGCAGTTGAAATTAACCAAAGATTTCTAAGCATTACTGTCCAGAATGACTCGTTTCCACCTACGATAAAGGGTGAGGACGCTCAGGGAAAATCAAAGCAGAAGCCAACTTCAAAATCAATAGATAGCAAAAAAATTTATGAGGAATAACCAAAGAGTTACCTGGTTAATGGAAATGCCTTGCGTCTAGATAGAAAAACGCTGAGATTAGTTTGGATAGAGCCTCTTTGCCGGAATTCAAGCCAAGAAACGATGCCTGGAAGGGAGAAGACTTCAGCGAAGAATGAACAAGAAAGTAAAAGGGGTTTAATAGAAAACGTAGGTGATAAACCCTAAACGTCTCAAATGATACACTTGTCAACCATCGGGCTATCATCACAAGGATCGACAATGAAAATCCATGAGTCAGAAACCCTAAATCTGATCGCACGATGGAGTACACAAACAAATAAGAAAAGTATTCTCAAGGCACGAGAACGTCTTGTCTGGGATTAAACACAAGCTTTCTTGGAAGGATCGAGGAGGATTATTCTCCATTTCATCAATGCTACACATACCGTGTGGATCTGGCATGGTACACAAAACATTCGAAATTAATGCTACTCTCGGTATCGTTGAGCCAACGATAAAGCCAAACGAGAAGTTAGAGTCTGGTAAGGGAACGACATTATATGTTCAGTGCATGAGACGAATTACCAAGTCCAAACATTTTAACAATAATATTATATAATATGTGGAATGATCTTACCGCCATTACACCAATTACAAAGATCTTCAACTTCAACATAAGAGCGTATATGTAGGAGTTGACATACGGGTGGAAAATTTGAGAGTTTACTAAGTGAAATCATAGAATACATTATTTATGTTACCAAAGTGAGTAAACGAAGTATGAGGTATAAGGCTTGAAGTATAATGATTGCATAATAATAAATATGGCTAGGTATATATGAACATATCTATAGATGGGAAAGTGGGTTAGTGGAATTTTTATCTAGAAAGAACAAGGTAGTGTTATATAGTGATCTATATATCTTTAATACTTAAGAACAAAAAAAATAAAAATAATTTTTTTTTGAATTGAGGAGGTGTGACAAATGGTATCAGAGCCCATGTTGGAAAACTGGGTTGTTGTTGTGCTCACTATATAAATTATCTCTTGTCGAAAAAAAAAAAAAAAAATTATATATATATATATATTATTTTTTTTACTGATGTTGTTTTGTTAGTGTACAGTGGCACTAGAACTGAAAAGACAATGGCTGAATGAGATGAAATTTATGTTGATCAGCATGATGAAGATAACACGCCAGATCCCAATGCTCCTTTGACGGTTATGTTGCATAGGTTGCAACGAGAGATGGCTGTGTTAAGAAGCTAGAATGACACGCTGTCATTAGCCAGTGAGGAGCAGGAAAAGCTCATAAGAGAACTGACTTCGCGGAACAGCGAAGAAGGCGAAGTTTTCGGAAAGAGGAAGAAAGGCAAGTTCTCTGATGATTCTGAGGAAGATGACACTACTATACATCCGTTTAAACAGAGAAAGGAATTATAGGGGGAATTTCGAAAGATCAAACCTCCCTCCTATGATGGGGAGAAGGAGGAAGATGTTGAGGCTTGGTTGCTGAATATAGTTAAGTATTTTCAGGTCCATGAATATGAAAGCAACTTGAAGGATAGATTAGTTGTTTACCAGCTACAGGGTAAGGCTACCTTGTGGTGGGAGGAGATGAAAATGGTCTATGTCATTGATGAAAAGACAGTGACTTGGGAAGATTTCCAAGTCGAGTTCAAAAACCACTATCTGAACGAACATTATTATGATGATAAAGCAAAGGAGTTCCACGAACTCAAATTGGGACAACTCACCATAGATGAGTTTGTCGCCAATTTTACAAATATGTTAAGGTATGTTCCTTATATTCGTGAAGAGAAGGCAAAGGTGCAAAGGTTTTTGAATTGTTTGCTTATTGTGTACAAGGAGAAAATAGAGTTTGATGATCCAAAAACTATGGACGAAGCAGCAAGAAAAGCTAGATTATGCTACCAGCAATTTAAAGGAAAGAGTGAACATGGGAAAAGTTGGGTAAACAAGGGTGAATTCAAAGGAAAGAAACCAAAACCAGCTTACTTGAAGAACTTTGGTAGGTATCAACAACGGAAAAAATTTAATAAACCAAAGGAAAGTCAAACTGCTCAGTCCCAAGTTGGTTCAAAACAAATAGATGGAGATAATAACAAGGAAGGAACAGTTAAAATGTGGGAGCCTTTAAAATGTTGGGGCTGCGGAGAACCTCATCTGTTGAGGGACTTTCCACACTGAAATATTTAGATGATTATGAGGGATCGAGAAGCTACCACAGTCAATGATATAGCAAGGAATATACCCACTATCAGTGCAGCCTTGGAGAACCGACAATAAGAACACCAAGCTAGTATGGTCGAGATGGAAGGTAATATTGTTGAACAATCTGTTACCGTTTTGATTGATCCAGGTGCTTCTTTGAGTTACATTAGTCCACAAGTTGTAGAGAAATGTAAACTCAAGACTGAGAAATTTCAACAGTCTTGGTTAGTCCAGTTAGCCACTGGCACCAAGAGAAAAGTAACTCATAAGTTACCTCAAACAACAATTAAATTAAATTATTTTCAGAAAGTAGTAAACTTAAACATTCTGCCTTTAGGCTCATATGACTTGCTGATAGGAATGAACTGGTTAGAAAAGAGAAAGGTTATGATGAACTGTTGGGATAAAACTCTGCATTGCATAGATGAGGAGGGGAGACCCTTTATACTCAAAGGAAAACCAAAACCAATCTCTGTAAGACAAATATCAGCTCTGCAATTAAAAAGAACAACTAGGAAAGGGTATCAAGTATATGTTGTACATGTTGAAGAAGTAGGACAACCACCTAAAGAAAACCCACTAGAAACTTTACCAGTGGTAAGGGATTTTAAAGAAGTTTTTCCAGATGAGATTCCTCATCTTCCCCCCAAAAGAGAGATTTATTTTTCAATCGATTTGGTGCCCGGAGCAACACTTGTCTCCAGAGCCCCTTATCAGATGAGCCCTCCCGAACTCATGGAGTTGAAAATGCAGTTGCAAGAGCTGTTGGATAAAGGTTATATCAGACCGAGTGTGTCTCCTTGGGGAGCACCAGTGCTATTCGTGAAGAAGAAGGATGGAACCTTTAGAATGTGAATTGACTACCATCAACTGAATAAGTTGACAATCAAAAATAGATACCCATTGCCCAGAATTGATGAACTTTTTTATCAGGTAAGAGGGGCTTCTATATTTTCCAAAATTGATCTGAGGACTGGTTATCACCAACTCAAAATTAAGGAGGAAGACATTGGTAAAACATATTTTTGAACTAGGTATGGTCACTACGAATTTGTAGTCCTACCTTTTGGTTTGACAAATGCCCCTGCCACTTTTATGTGCTCGATGAACAACGTTTTGAACAAGTACTTGGATAAATTCATACTAGTATTGATAGACGATATTTTGGTTTATTCAAAAAGTGTGGAAGAGCACAAAGAACACTTAAGGATAGTTTTGCAAACTTTGAAAGAGAACCAGTTATATTGTAAATTCAGTAAATGTGAATTTTATAAAGACAAGATTCAATACTTGGGGCATATTATTTCTGAACAAGGGTTGGCAGTTGACCCTAAGAAAACAAAGGCTACTAGAGAATGGCCGGTGCCGACTGATGTTTCAGTAGTGAGATCATTTATGGGAATTGCAGGTTATTATCGAATATTTGTGGAAAGATTTTCTGCAATAGCACATCCCATAACTTCACTACAGAGAAAGGGCACAAAATTTGAGTGGACTGAAAAGTGCCAATACAGTTTTGAACAACTAAAATTTAGACTCACTACAGCCCCTATACTGAAGATTGCAGATCCTGACAAAGAGTTTGTTGTGTGTACTGATGCATGTAGAGAGGGGTTGGGAGGAGTGTTATTACAAGAAAATTCTGTGATTGCATATGAGTCTAGGAAACTTAAGAAACATGAACAAAACTATAGTGTATATGATCTGGAATTGGCTACTGTAATTCATGTCTTGAAGATGTGGCGACACTATCTTATTGGGAAACAATTTACATTGATGACTGATCATATTAGTTTCAAATATTTCTTTTCCCAAACTGATTTGAATGCTCGACAAGCCTGATGGTTGTCTTTTCTGAGTGAATTCGATATGGACATAAAACATATCATAGGGAAAGAAAACAAAATTGATGATGCGTTAAGCAAAAATGCTTGCCAAAACATAAGAAGCATTGGGAGTAGTGCTAGTTTTGATTTAGAGGAACTAGTTAAAAAGGTGACAGATCAAGATCCAAATTATGAGAATCTACAAGTGAGAATACTAAAAAAAGAAATGGTTGAATACACTCAAAACTAGAAAGGGTTGATCTGTTACAAAAACAGATTGTACATCCCTAATGTGGATTCTTTGAAAAAGGAGATTCTAGATGAATATCATAAACAACCATATGTAGGAAATCTTGGATATCAGAAAATGCTTACAGCCTTGAAAAAGATTTTTTTTGGGCCAGGAATGAAAAAATATGTGGCAGATTATTTAGCTCGGTGCATGGAATATCAACTAGTCAAATTTGAACATCAGCATCCATCTGGTCTTTTAAATCCTTTTCCAATTGCAGAATGGAAATGGGACACTATTTCTATAGATTTCATAACCGGGTTACCCAGAAAAAAGTACCAGCATGACTCGCTGAGGGTAGTGGTAGACACCTTAACAAAAGCTGCACACTTAATACCTGTAAAATCTACTTTTGGGACAACCCAAGTAGTAGATGTGTTCCTAAAAGAAATAGTAAGGCTACACAGGGTTCCAAACATGACTATTTCAGATAGAGATGCTAAGTTCACATCTGCCTTTTGGAAAGGTCTGTTTGGGGGCATGGGCACTACATTGAATTTTAGTACTGCCTATCACCCTCAGACGAATGGTCAAACAGAGAGAAAAAATCAAATCTTGGAGGATATGCTAAGAATGTATGTGATGGATAGGCCATCAAAATGGGAAGATTTCTTGCATTTAGCTGAATTTTCTTATAACAAAAGCGATCAATCTTCCATCAAAATGAGTCCATTTGAACCACTCTATGGAAGGAAGTGCCGTACCCCATTAAGCTGGAGCCAACCTGAAGATAAGCTAGTGTTGGGGCCATATACTTTACAAGAAATGGAAATAATTGTCAAACAAATAGAAAGAAACATCAAGACAGCACAAGACCGACAGAAAAGATATGCTGATAAAAAGAGGGTGCATCGGGAGTTCAAAGTGGGTGACCACGTGTACTTGCGTATTGAACCCAAAAAGAGCACACTTTATGCTGGAAGTTGTGCAAAATTGGCTCCTATATATTGTGGGCCTTTTGAAATGTTATAAAGGGTGGGACTAGTGGCTTATAAGCTGGCCCTACCGCCCCATGTTAAAGTTCATGATGTGTTTCATGTTTTGTTATTAGAAAGATATGTACATGATGCTTCTCACATTGTTGATTGGAATGTGATACAGGTGGAACCGGAAGGGGAGTTCCTTCCAGAGCCGCTTCAAATATTGGAGCGGGAAGAAATTGAATTGAGAAACCAAACAGTAGCAAGAGTAAAGGTGCAGTGGAAGCACTTTACTGCAGAAGAAGATACATGGGAAAGATAAGCTGAGATGATGGAAAAATATCCATATCTATTTTCAAAATGAACTCTGGTAGTTAGTTTTCAACACCGAGGAAGGTGTTTGTTTTTATAGGGGGAATATGTAACACCCCTAGTTTTATGTTTTTCTTTCAAGCTAGTCATTTGAAATTTAATCCAAAGGGGAGTGGACCCCAATGGATGAGTATTGTGTGGATGTAATTAATTATTTAATTATGAAAAAAGAATAAAATAATTATGTGCATATTGACCAAATGAGAATCATGAGATCACTTGCCAAATCCATGAGGTATGGAAAGAGGCTAAGACTTTCCCCAAAAATCTTTTAAAAAATCATTGAAATAATTTATTTCTAATCTAGATTTTGAGGAAAATCTAGATTTCCCCAATGAGGTGGAGAGTAGTTGGGAAGAGGTAAAAAGCTGGAAAAGAAGAAAGCAGCTTCAAAAGTCCCTAAATAAGGGAAGCCTAGGAAAACAGGAATAAAAGCATCCTGTAATTCTGGACGCAGAATTAGAAACAAGCTTTGGGGAGAATAAGCTTAAAAGAAGCTACTCCAGAACAGATTGAGGTTGGTCTATTTTGGGAGAGGATCTCAGCTCGGGGGTGAGTTCTGTAGATAAAATAACTCTAAGGTTGGGAGGACTGGTCATCATGGAAGTTGTATGCATACAAACTTAATAAAGTGCTATAGTGATTATGTTGAGTAGTTGTTGTGTGATGAAATTTCATACTTTTAACAGAATTAAAAAGAAGATAATTCTTCTAAATTTCTGTATGGTAGTAGGAACAAATCCAGGGAACACTTTCAGCCAAAAACTCTAAACCATGGGGTGGCTTAAATCTGGAGAGAGTATAAATGATTCCCTAGCTCCTACATATTGGAATATGCCCAAAATGATTTTGGAGAGTGATATCCATTCATGGAAGGATATTTGCACTCGTCTTTCATGGAAGTTTATTTACACTCATCTTTCATTCTCTCATGAACCGAGTGAAATTTCTTTGGGAATTTCTAATCAACAAGTTTTAGGAGTTTGTGTCAGATTTGGGTAGACTCGTAGAATGATTAGCTTGCAGTTGCTATAAAATATTTTTGTCAACCCATGGATGCATGGGTTAAATTCGCCCTTGATTTGCAGTTTCCAATGATTTGACACTAAGAATCATTGGTTGACTATGGTGATTCGCTGACTTCTTTTCTTCTTTTTTGCCCCTTTCCCTCAGATGGTCATTCGTGGGAGGGGAAGTTCCAGTGAATGTATGATTTTTGGTGTGCCTTTATCTATTGGTTAACTCTTTGGTAACATCGCATGACTGTTATTTCAATGGAACTTGGTTAAATAAAAAATAGTAAGTGCTAAGTAGGAGTTTTAAATGTTTGATACAATAACTAATTTTAGTTTATAGGATCCCAAATGTGCTTTTTTGGGCCTGAAACTTTACATCGCACCCGTGTGTTTAAAAATCATGGAAAACATTTGAGTCTTTTTAGGTTATTTAATGGCCATACTGGACGTATTTCACTATGGAAAGGAAACTATGGTCAACAGGAGGACAATGTCTTAAGGGATTTCTTTCCATTGATAAGTAAAAGAATCACTAGTAACTGACTAGTTTCCTTCCTCACTTTTATCGTGGAAAATGATAGAGGATATGTTTCAACTTATTATAACCAATTCTTTACAAGTTAAGGGAGAGGTGGTTTGGAAAGGACGATTAAATTTATTGTAATATTTTGTTGTTTTGTTTAAAGCTTTCAAGTGTTCATTAGGTGATTTGGAGATATGAATTAATTTAGTGGAAATTTTTATAAATTTTACATTTGAATGATGTTATTTGTTTTATAGATGATGACTCATGATGTTATTATTTTGTGTATAATGATTTATTTTTTCTTTTGGGCTTGGGCCTTGGCACAACATTTTAATAAAAAATTTCATAATGGTTTTTGTGAACATTACACTTATTTTACTTTGAAAGCTACTTACAAATCTAGTAATTCTCAACTATTGGAAACTATTGATGCAGGTTTCTATATTGATTTGAAGTTTTAATTCTGAAATATTCAGTGAGATGTCAAAAGCTAATCCTGGGAAGAAACTATCAAGGCAAATTGATGTATTATCATACTTTAAAAAGTCTTAATCCAAGAATACACATTCTCTTCATGCTTCAAGTTCCTTTGAACAATCTGTTACTGAGAGAGATGTTAACTCTTCTGAAAATGCATCTGATATCCATATGATGGATGAAATAATAGGTTCCTCAAGTGATCAGGGTGAGATAAATGCAGTTTCAACAGAAATTAATGATGAAAATGTTAAAGATATTTCCTTGGAAGGTGACACAAACCATTCACGGAAAAGCAAAAAAGGCCAGCGGACCATAGGGAGAGAATTCCAAGATGATTGGATCTCAAGTTTTCCATTAATTGAAGAAATACGTTTACAAATGAGGATTTACGAGAAGTTAAATGTCTTTCGTGTAGTTGGAAAAGTTGCAAGGTAGTGAAATTTTAGATGAAGCTAGATACAATACAGAATCATGTAGGAAAGGTTTATGAAAAGAAAATTGTAAATGGTAAAGAGAAATCTATTCTTAGATGGAAATCTTTGGAGGAATGTCGACATAGCCAATGTGTGGAAGAATACAAAAAATATTTAATAAGTAAGAAGAAACTTGAGGCAAGCGGAGGAACCATCATATCTCAATTTAAAAAGTCGATGGAAAGAAGTTTGTTATCCAAGACGATACAATTGAACACTGTATTTCACATCTTATGTAAAGGTCGTCCTATGACAGATTATCCAGATCAGATGAAATTTCTATCTTTTCTTCACGTGCCAAACTTTCCATCTTCTCATTGGTCTGTAACTAGTGGTTGGGAACGGGCAAGATATCTAGGTCAAGTAGAAATTGATGATTTGAAACAGGATATTGGAAATTCTAGGTTTTTGGCATTGTCTTTGGATGAGGTTATGGCTATTGATAATACTTCATGGATCTGCATGAGGATTTATATGGTTAATGACCATATTAGGCATTCATATCTACTTGGGATTAAAAAGATGAGAGAGAATTCTACAGCTAAAAATATTTATGAACTTGTTCTTAATACTTTGAAAGAAAGTGGTATGGAACATTTAATTATTGTAAAAAAGTTGGTATGTGTTGGAGCAGATGGAGCATCGGTAATGCAAGGACAAAGGAATGGTCTTTGTGTTAGACTACAACTATTAGCTTCGCCATAAATGATTAATATTCATTGTATGGCTCATAGGATGAATCTTTCATTTAAAATAGTAAGCAAGTTTCCATCAGTTTCAAAAGTTGAAGATCTTGTACGTGAGACTCATGCATAATTTTCTCGTAGTCCCAAACGATATTTAGAGTTTCAACAATTTGCAGACAGTGTTACGGATGGAAAAAAACTACTGAAAGATGTTGATACAAGATGGATCTCATTAAATGGACCAGCTCAAAGACTATTTAGTGAGTTCAAATATTTGGTAGGGTCGATGTATGAAAATTTCTACAATGTAGACAAAGCTCAAGATCTTCTTTTTCGACTAACTGATATAGAAGCATTATTGACATTGGCTGGAATTCTTCCTATGCTACATGAAATGAATGTCCTCGTGAAAATGTCTCAGAATCGCACAATGTATATTGCCGAATACACAAATGCGATAAATTCAACATGCCTTCCATTGGATAATTTGTATATGATGCCGGACTCTTTTACTGGTCCAGATTTTACAAGTTGGACTAAGATCATCAATATAAGAAATACTGAAAATTTTTTGACGTTTGATGAAAAAGGGATACTATGTATCATAGTGCATGGGTATATGGTCCCCTTTCATTATATTAGTAATACGGGATGAATCACCAAATATTTCCCCGTGTCAAGAGACCAATTTGATAATATTGTGATCTCAGTGAGACAAAATTTGATAGAAATTGCAAGATCACTATCATCAGAGATAAGAGAACGATTTCCTCGAGATGAATTGTTGGAGGCCATGTGTGTGGTATACCTTCAATATTGGAACAATTGTCAATGTCCAAGAAATTTAAAAGCCGATTTTGAAAAGAGATTAAAATGTTTAGTAGACCACTTTTGTAAGAAAGTCTCGATACATGGAAAAAAAATTAAAGGTATTTTAGATTCAGCAAAATTGTATCAACAAGGTGGACACTTTGCTGAAACAATGTGGAAGCAATATCCTTTTTTGGAGAATCCAAATGAAAATGGTGCTATAACAAGATTATGGAATACTTTAAGTGCTAACCAATACCTGCAAGAAAACATATCAGAATATTTTAAATTAGTATATTTGTGTCAAACCATGATTTTGGGATCAGTGGAGGATGAGAGAATTTTTAGTGCACTATAATTTTTGAAGTCAAAGTTGAGGAACAAGCTTGATAAACATGTGGATACATGTTTAAGATTATATGTAACAAAGTATGACGTTGACAATTTTCCATATGAAAGAGCACTAGCGCTTTGGCGATCAGATTGTAATAGAAGGGGAGAAAACAATATAACAAATTTATCTAATGAACTTGATACATAACATAATGTTTTGGAGGCTCACAATGACAGTACATCTAGAGAAGATCATGTTCACAATGTAGAAAATGATGACCAAGATGAGAACTGGGAAATTGAAATACCCTAGGACTCTTATTTTGGTATACATGTTTCGTTGATCATGCAAGATTATTCATTGTAACATTGCAGCTACATTTCTTTCATGCCTGTTATTTTAAGATTGATGTTTCATA
This sequence comes from Pinus albicaulis, assembly GCA_034641835.2. Classification (NCBI taxonomy): domain Eukaryota; kingdom Viridiplantae; phylum Streptophyta; class Pinopsida; order Pinales; family Pinaceae; genus Pinus; species Pinus albicaulis. The sequence continues at coordinate 39,653 of JAXQQM020069025.1, forward strand.
TTTAATCCTTAAATTGTTTATTTCTTATTTGTGATAGGAAATGAAGCTGGATTTGATGACTTTGGGACCTATTTCTTTTCACATAGACAGTGTTTGACTAGTATTAAATGATAAATAACTAATTTAACAAGACTAACGCAAAACATCAATGGGCACATTCAAGTACATGAGACTACATTGATGTCTAGCTTTGACATATTGGAAAATTTTAATGGTATATATGTTGCTTGTGTTTGGGGAATTTTGCTAAGTTTCGAGTTTTATATTTTCTTGGAAAATAATTATTGATATTTGGAAAATGTGTGATTTTATATTGGTATTGGAAATGAAGCTAGTTTTGATCTTTGATTGGAATTGAAGTCGGATTTGATGAAGTTGGGACCGATTTCTTTTCACATAGATAGTGTCCTCGTATTAAATGATAAAGAACTAATTTAAGAAGTCTAACTCTAAGCAACAATGGGCTTATTCAAGTACATGAAATTGTGTTAATGTCTAGCCTTGATATCTTTGAAAATTTTAGTGGTTTGTTTGTTGCTTGTTTAGAGGATTTTTTTGAGTTTGAAATTAGTTCCTTGAATGCTTATTGTTCTCATATCATGCATAGATCGATAGATCGATAGATCTAGTTCTATTATTATAATCATTATTGTTTTTTTTATATATTTGGTGGTTTGAGGAAAGATATTTTATTTCCTTTCACTTTGTGGCATGATTTCGACACCTTCACCTTTTAGAATATAGTAAAATATTTTTCTTATTATAGATTTTTCTTGGAAAATAATTATTGAGAGTTGGGTGCAAATGCACAATGTTGTGTAGCATTAGTGTGATAAATATGGGATAGTGCAAAGCATAGTTTTGAATATTAGTCTAAGTTGACTCATACCTAATCAACTCAGTCAAGTTGATTGTTGGTTGAACGGTTAATTGTTGGTTCAATGGACAGAAGATCTTGCAAGCACAAATACCAAACGGAAAAATGGAGCCCATCATGGGGTACTCTTTGTAATTCTCAACCACTGCTACCTTCCATGCTTCCTCAAACTCTTGTCCAACCCCAATATCAGTGCTATTAGTAGCATGAGCAACAACACTACAATTAGCAGAACTAGAAGAACGCATTTTCCAAACTACACAAGAACTACTTCCCTCACGAGTCACCATGTGCCATGCTTGGTCTCGATGGTTCTCTTCCTTCTACTCCTGGTTCAACTACCATATCTTCATTGGAACCAACAACCTGAACTCCACTAGACAACAATTCACCATTTTGTAGTAGTGATTCGCTATTTGTACTCGTGATTCACCATGAGTTTACAAGATAATATAATCTCGTGAGATATTCACCAAAAAATTATATATACATATTATATTATTAATAAAATTGCCTTCCATTTTTCCTATGTATCATGGGGATTCACCTATTTATTATATATATAAATTTAGGGGGGTTAAAATTTTCCCTGATGTGGTTCACCATTAAGACTTTATTTTTTGATGATAATGGGATTGTTCTACGATAACCTTGGATGGAAGTTCTAGGGAATTTCATCTTTAACCCAAAGAAGAAGCTTTTAATATTTTATTGTGGGAATAAAAAGTTGGCATTACACAAAAACAATGCATAGCTTAGACTACAAGGGGAAATATCCTTGCAATCCTCCCTAGTGCCACACTAAGGCCTATGAAAATTCTATTGATGTAGCTAAGGCATTCCTACATTCCACATCACTATTCTATATAGTCATGTGTAATTAATAGAGAAAAATTATAGGGGATATGCCAAATACATCCTAATATGATGTCCTTCATCATGGACCCTAGTTCTAGTTAAACTAGCTAAACCAAGAATCAAGGGCTCTTGGAGTTATACTAACAAAAGAAAACCTTCCTAGTGAAGCATTAAAGTCTGAGTTCCTATAGGTCATCAAGAATTTGTACAAATTCATGATTACCCTCATTTTTGGGGGAGTTAAAATAATAGTAGATGCAATAGACTCTTCTAGGAAACACCCCATAGTGCTTCATTATTCTATCATGGAACACCCCTTGTATTTATTTCAATATGTTTCCTACATTTGGATGTAGGTCTATCCAATGTTTAACTCTTGGTATACTTTTGTAGGGTATTTTGTGTGTGACTTCATGTGTGAACTCTGTTTGCTACATTTCTTTTTCTTATCTTCATGTAAACCTATTTTTGGAAAATGGAAAGATAGGTGTAGACAACGATCTATACTCACTATATAATGATATTGTAAAGAAATAGAAACACATACAAAAAAAATATTAGAGAAAATTGCATCACAAAAAGATTCAATAACATGAAAATACCTTAAATATATCTAAAAGGTTATTAAATAAAATCAAATTCGTTGCAAATTATGCAAAAAGAAATGAAATTGAAAAAAATTATGGAAGACAAAAATGAAGAAATTTCTCACCTGGGAAAATTACTTATGCAAGCTAACAAGATTAAGAACTACAAGAAGTGGGTGAGAATAGCTAAAAGTTATCTAAAATATAGCCTTAAAATCTTGAGAGGTGAAAATACCATTTGCGGAAAAAGGAACAAACATAAATCTAGAACTAGTTGAAGTAACTACATACTAGATGTTAGAACAAAAACCACTATAGAAATTTTGAGTGTATTTGCATTCAATAACTAATAATTTTGAGTGTATTTACAATAAAAAAACTAATAGTGCAACATAAATGCATGAAGAAAATAAAAAAAAGCACTATTAATACAACTTTCGAACATCCTAATCACAACAAAAAGTACAGTAAATAGTAATTATATGACATCAATCACAGTAAAAACAATTACCTTATTTTCCAAAAAATACCTTTATTAATAGAATTCAACCAATGATAACAATTCATATTGAAAATCCTATAAAAATTAATGTAGTATTATAGATTATATTACAATTAAATAAATCTTTTAAACAATTAAAAGTTCTTATTCTCCATTAATATTGAACAGCCATATATATATAACCCATAATTAAATAATATTTTATATAATTAATTAATAAAAATATAGAATATCATATTACAAGTAAAACATATAATTCTCACTCTTTTATTACTCCTAAAAACATCAAATCACCCTATATCTTTTTTAATTATACAATAACTATATATTTAATAATATTACTAATATCTTTATAAACCATAAAATAGAAACTATTTTGAATATTTAACTTACAAACCATATTTAATTGTCCTACTTTAATAATTCCCTTTATATATATATATATATATATAACTTTAAATTGTTTTAAAAATTACCGTAACATGTTATATATTAAACCCTTTCATACCTCCGTGGATAAGACTACACCAACTCATACAGCGACAATAATCCATACTGCTCATACTTTGGTTCGTAGTAAGTTCACGTTTTTTTTAACCTTTGCTTTGTTAAAATGCAAATGCAAGTATTTAACAATTGTGCGTGGACAACATTCCAATGAATCATGTGGCTTGTTTTCGGAATGCGTTTCGTACTCATCAGTACAGGAGGTGAATCTCGACATCTCGTCTACGCCATCCTAATTAATTCCTATCCTAATTAATAAATGAATTCCTTTTCTATGTTAATGGCGTCTACCCTACGCAACTTTGGTTATGCTTTGAATATATTACCAATGAGTAGTTTTCTTTCATGGCGTTGGCAATGTATGAATTTATGATGCACGCACTACTAATGTTGATGGACCTTTAGTGAAACTCGGTCCTCTTGATATATCAGGTGTCTTATATTTACAGACTGAACGAGCGGGATCACATCATCCCATCCATGTCTTATTAGTCCCTGCCGCCTGCGGCATGGCAGGGACTCTTGTAATCGATTTTTAGATTTTCATTAGTGTTGCACAACAACCGAGTTAAAAATGAAACTTATAATCCAAAGTTTTGATTTTATATTTAATAAACAAATTTTTTTAAACCAATAAGAAACCTCTGGCCGCTATTTCAACCACTAGAAATTTTGGAGGTCTTATTTGGCCTCATATCGAGGCCAGATCTCTAGAAACTTAGGGTAAAATCTTCTTTTTTGCATATTTTTGATTGAGATTTCACTCTCGGAAACTAATGCTAGCATTAGTTTGAATGAATGCTTTGTATGTTTCATAAGTTTCCATAAACATTAGTATGAGATCGGTATCCTAAGGCATACATCTATAACCAAAGTTCCAGCGTTAATCTCAAACATTTTCCACCGAAAATAAAAAATCATTGTCCACCGCTTATGCTGCCACGGGTTCTGTTACACTGAACAGTTGTCCTTATGCTTGCCATCACGCTGTCATTGTGCTTTCTTCCTTGGCCTTTTCATTCAGCGCTTCTTCAACTTGAAGAATAGGCCAGAATTCTTCGTTCTCGCTACAGGTCTCTGCTTTCCTAAATTTTATGTGCTATGCGCTGAAGACATAATTCTTCATATTCTTAGCTATTTTCTGCCCCGTCAGTTCAAGAAGCCTTCCCGGGATAATTCTGCGCCCCATTTAGGTACAGTTCGAATACACCAGATTCTTCGTCTGTGCTTTCCAACTGCAGGCTTTGGAAACTGTAGGCTATGGGCTTTGTTTTCCGTCAGCGCTTATGTTCCGGAGGAACCGGAAGAACCTGAAATAGGCTGCCAACTACAGGCTTTGTTCTTGGTCGATGCTTATTGGGTGAGGAAACAATTATCCCCAAAAAAATTATGGTATTCCTGCAAGGCACAAACAGTCTCTTACCATTTTTAAATTGTTTTCAGTAACTCTTACATTTCTAATTGATAATTTACAGAAATAAATGCGGCATTTATAGTGAAATGCGGTAGTCGTCTTGTAGTGTGAAAGAGATTTCCACTGTCTTTTGCAATGTATGACAACAACAATGCAAAACTTACATTAATCAAATGCAATTTAGCTCCTGCACTTTTAATGTTAAAAAAATCTGGAATAATACATAGCTAAGGAGGGCGCAAACTCAGAATCATTCGGTAATAAGGCATAGGTAATAATACTTGTATATTTTCAGAAAATTACACGTACTGATTATTTCGAATAGATAATTTTGCTACATTTCGTTTATGGATCTCGATTATTGCCATACCCTTCTAGATATCTAACACTAAAAATCTTTTCGACCAATTTGGACACTGTATTTTTTAATAACTTTGTATTTCACCACTAGCTTAAATTGGGAAATTTTCTTGCACCAGAATTTAGTTCTTTCCTATACAGTAGAATTGTTTTCCTAGAGGTATGTATTTTGGGTTCTCGCAATCAATTTATTGTTGGCCTACTCATATTTAGCAATTTATACCTATCCTCATGTAAAGGTCTCGAATGCATAGCCCCCTCATCGATTCAAACTCAGAGTCTATTGGACATTTGATATTTCGTTCCGATTACCATTATTTTCAATCTATAACTGTTATATTATTTTAGTAGCATGAATGAACATACGGTATTGTCTCGGAAGGAAGGCAGTATAGAGTTCAATTATCATGAATTAGATGATTTGACATCGGCAAGTACTCGTCACAGACAAATATAATAAGAATAATCAACAAGCTCTAGAATTCCATTTGAATCCATAGGCTTCAGATCTCAAAAGTTTCTCATAATTAAGTTAGACATATGCTTGTCTTAATTTATTCCTATCATTGGCCAAATGAAATGATCTACACCGGCAACCGTTTACAGAAATTAAAGTCCAAAACAAAATACAGAAGAATAGCATTGAAGAATCGAAGCAACATAAGAACCATACGCAGAAATATTAAAGTGTTGCAATATGAGAGGGGCTCAGATTATGGTGGTGACCCAGCTTTCCTTACCGAGATCTTGAATAGTTACCTGCACAAAGTAGCCTCATTCTAATAGCAATGTGGCCAAGTTCCTGAAAATTTTATAAGCGTCATCATCTTTGGCAGGAGATTTTGCAGGAATGCATAGGATCCGAGTTGAAAGAGAGCCTGATTGGGAATCGATCACCGGACCTCCTGCTCTTCAAATGCGCTGAAGCAAATCGACAGACAATTCCTCTCAAAATCCTGTTGTATTACTTACTCTTGTTGATGTTCGTTTGAAACGTGGCCCTCAATTGAGAACATTTCTTGAATCCAAATCCACATGTCATTCAAGTGTTTACAGGTGTTGTATGTCATTCAAGTGTTTACAAATTACTTTATAAAATCACATCCCAATAACGCAGATGCCCATGTAATTTTATCGGAAGTATAGTTTTAACATGCGTCAATACATGAGTTTGTTGCATTCTTTTTAATAAATCACCAATACATGAGTTTGTTGCGTTCTTTTTAATAAATCACCACAGTATTCATGTTACAATAAACTACAGTTTACTTGTATAAAAATATCACAGTTTTAAGACATCGAACATGACAATCCGGTTAAAATACATGTATAAAAAGATGTGACCTGTCATAGATTGAACATCGCAGTGGGGACTTAGCAGGGTCTGATTCCCAGCAAATTGTCGGTTCAGTACTTTAGCTTTGTTTGATGGTCAATGAAAAAAATTAAGTTCTGGGATTTCATCGTGCCAGGACTGGTCCTACTAAATCACCAATATAATCCGGTATTCTATTTAGAACCTCAAAGTCTTCTCCGGCTTTCTATTTCGAACATATTGCATTGTGCAAGGACACATGAAAATAATTATACATAAAATCCAGCTCCGGCTTTCTATTTCGAACATATTAACTCTGGCTGGCTCAAGGCACGGACTAGCTGCCTTGCAGCCATCCTTGTTCTCTTTATTGAAACTGGAGGTGTTAGATATTTTTGGATATTGTTAGTCCAAAAGTTTATCTGATATATTGTAAAATCTTAGGAAACAGGTGCAATTTTCGGCGTGCTTCCAATTAACTCCATAATTGGTGAGTTTCATTAAAAACATATTGGAAAAAATACTATCAAATAAACAGCCAAAAAAACACTAACAATAAACGTTTTTTATATTGCAACGGAAATTGAGCATTGGGAATAGTTAAACGAATGATGTTTGCATAATAAAATAGTAACCCAATCCACTGAAGGTGATTGCAGCTCGTCCTTAAAAGGAATGGGTTACTTCTTCCGACATTGATTTAAACGAATCTGGAATCCCACTGAGAAAACGATAACATGTACATGATGATATTTTTGGCATATTCATTTTAGGTCAAATTTCAGACAACTATGCATCATGATATTTTGCGAGTACCAAAGAAAAGCATGTATTCTTTTATATGTGGGCACGTATTCTTTCATACGAAAATCGAGTCGATTGATAAAAACACATTTTAATGTGCCTTTTTTATGCAATGGTCAATGGATAACAAACACGCATTTTAATGCAGTCCGTGAATGTACTCAGCCATAGACCCTTCACTGAACTGAGTATTAGAATCAGAAAAAATAATAAGCCGATAATGAGAAGTAATGAAAAAAGCGGGATAATCAGTGAACATCTCCCTTATAACAATGTGTCATTATTATTCAGATTGTAGATTTCTTAAATTCTAAGAGTTATTGGAATAGTTTGAAAGTTTAATAGAAATAAGTGGTGTGAAATTAAGTGTTTTTTTATTTATTAATCAGAATATTGTTTTAGGGACCAATATTTGGAACTCTCAATTGTGGTTCAACATCAAGATATGGATGGCTGCCAAATTAAATACACAATAAATAATGTGGAGATGATTAGATGAACATTAGAAATTCAATAACATTAACTCAAAAACAAAAAATATAATAATTTAATAAATTTTAGATGGTCAATCTCAATAATTCAAAAAATGAAAAATATAATAATTTAATAAATTCTAGGTGGTCAATCAAAATAATTCAAAAATTAAAAGGAAAGAAAAATATAAAAAACTAATGAAATTTAATTAGAAAAATTCAATTTAGAAAAATATAATGCAAATAATCATTGAAGTCTAAAAATTAGACAAGAGATCAACAAAATAAGCCATGATTATAAAGATAGAAAATATTTAATTAATTAATGAATTAATATAGGTTCAAACCATTAATAATAAAAATAATGAGAAGAACCATAAATTACTATAATTAACAAATATAAATTAATAATGAAATTAAAATATACTCAAATCATAAGAATTGAATTAAAATAATGAAAACAAACCATAAACAATATCAAATTGAGTTAAAAATAAGGAAAGTAACCTCAAACACATAACAATAATAAGAATATATAGAATTAAATAATAATAATAAACAAATAATAAATAATAAATAAAAAGTAAAAATACTATAGAAATAAAACAATGAGGAAGAAATGACATAATCCAACTGATACTAATTTTCTACCATTGTGTCTCTATTAAAATCTATTCAAATTGCTATCATGTTTGTAAATTTAGCTATCACGTTCCTCAATTTCTATCCCTTTCCTGAACTTCTTATAATGGAAGAGATCAAGTGAGACTTTTCAATACAAATGTGATGATTAGACTTTTTAGCATGCTTATCCAAGACAGAACACCAAGTTTTAATTATCCTATTTCAAAATATTCCAAAATCAATTCCATCTCTCAATTCTCAATTGGAAAGTGAATGTTGACTATGTCTGGAAAATTAATGATTTAAATGAATGGTCTCCACTAAAACAAAAAACAAATACATTGCATTGCAGGTAAATTACTTTCTATGAGTAGTTGAAACGAATCCATAGTGTAACTTTTTTTATACAATAAATATGTGATTTAAAAAAGGATGCATGTAAGATACACCACGTCACATGGAAATGAAGGAGTTTTTTTTTTTATATATACAAGTTATCCATGGGTAACTATTCAAGTCACTATTAAATATTCCTTACACATCATTAATTAGAATGTTCACCAGTTCATAGTGTAACCTTAGTATAAGAATAGTAAGTTTCTTAACCATTAGCAACCTCTATTGTAGTACTTTAACATAAAAATTGTATGATGTAACCTTGCATTCATTTCATTATTCATGTAGTCATCACATATTTGACTTTATGAACATCACAAAAAGAAAGGAATCGACATCATCCATTTGACACAATAATCAATCACATTATTGAACACCAATATACCCAAGAATCTTCGTAGGGCGAAAACGAGCAAACGTTTAATTTTATTATTAAATGCTCGTGAGGGTGTTCAACCCTCACTCAATGGCTTATAAGGGAGACCATCCCTTAAAAATCGTTTATAAATCTTACAAGGAAATATAAAAATATCTAGCTTAAAGCCATTACAATAAATATGATAGCATTTACCCACTAATCTCCATATCTTCTTATCTTCATATCTTCATATCCTAGTGGAATGAATGTAACTACAATGGACTATCGTACATTGGATCATCCTGCAGCTCGCACTCATCTACATGCACCATAATCATTTACCTACCACCAGGTTAAGCATAATATTTCCTTTGTAGATGTCACCATCATTCCCTGCTAATGATGCCTTCAACATACAATCATGTTAAGATTCATAAAGTATTAATCAACAATTTCATAAATCTATACTAGAGAAGCTTCTCCATCTAATCATGTATATTCATGACTTGAAAGCAAAATACCTTGACATCCTCCCTTTAACAACATTTACTGCATAAGTGCTAGTTATAAGTCATCACATTAACTAATGTTTCCCTTGCATAAGCACACATTCCTGCAAGACAATAGCTACATCTCCCAAGATTTTCTTTAAAAGACACTGATACATCAGTTACGATATTTTTTCATGCAATTTAAAAAAAAATTAATCAAAATAACTAACCCTTAAGCTATTACTTTTGGTGCATGGAAGGGAAACTAACATAGCAAATGTTGCTCCCATGCATGCAAATGCATATAGATTCCAAAAGAGTTTTCCAAAAGGAATGCTTACATAACATAGCAAATAGCTTCCAAAAGAGTCTTCCCAAAGGAATTCTTAACACAAAAGAATATGCAAAACACATATTTCCTTTTCGAGGAAATATAACATAATAGGCGTGTAAAGACATGGTTTATTTTCCATAACACCAATGGAATAAAGTATAATAATACATGTCTTATTTTCCAAATATTATATGAACATTTCCCATATATATATTTCAAGGAAACCAAAACATTACTTTAGTATATGTAATTCATCTTCTTTGACAAAAAATCTTTTGCAATGTAGGATAACAAAACATGTTGTCATTTCCTTCATACAAATGTATATTCTTTCAAATTAAATCTAATACAAATATTACATGAATATACATGATCTTATTTCAAAAGAAACTAACATCAACTAATATAATACTTGTGTTAGCATAAAGGTACTCTCCTAAGGATTAAGATAGCTCATTATTTTCTTTTATCCATGAAAAAAACATACCTCTATAACACAATGGTTATTCTTCGTGCATGCAAGACAGATAAATCTCCCTCTTTGAGTATGCAAGAGAGATAGATTTTCCTTTAATGTAGGCAAAAGATATGCTCTTCGAATTCTATCATCATGAAATACTATTTTAAGGAAAAATATTAACCTAATACCAATCTTTTCTAGAGATTATTCTTTTTAATAAATTTTAGCTAAATAACCACATACTCTCTTTCAAGGAAATCACGTGGTTATTTATCTTTTACATAAAAAATTCTTGTGCAAGTCTACATATCATGGCACAAGGACTATTGATATGGAAATACACAATCTTACTTATTAAGTAAAACAACGTTTTACTCTATATTTATCACTTCTAGTTGCAATATTCACATGCAAGAATTATTTCTAAATATACATATTTCTCTCCAAGAAAAACCAAATGCATATTAGTTAAATTTTCAAGCATGCACGCACATGTTTCTTTTTCAAGAAGCCAAATTCCTATCTCCTTTCAAGGAAACTTCAACACAACAATGGAATTTTTGCATACATGGAAAAGACATATCCTTTTTAAAGAAACTCTAACTTAAATGTTATTTATTTTGTAAGCATTATGTTTTCTATAAATGTAATAACTATTGTTTGAATATGTAATATTCTCAACCAAAATAGTTATTTGTTTGTGCAAAATAGACATATATCCATTGCATATACTAACATAAACACATTTATTTTCCAAGAAGTGGTATAGTTACTTAAATCTTCAATGACTGACTCCTTGCCTCCATCACGTGTGAAGCTTCGAAGTTGATACTGGTGTCTCTTTACCCCTTCGCCAAAATGTAGATTCGAAGGTAAACAGTATAATCGAGACCGACGTGATGAATGAAATTCGACTCGGGCATTGTGAGAACCTCCCGCACCCAACTAAGAAAACATATGCAAGCTCTCTAGTCCAAGTTCAGAAAGCTTTGCCATGACCCATTCACATAAAATTTCGAAAAGTAAACTCTCTTGTTCATCGGCTGCATTCTAGTACTACTTCTCCCACACGCTAGACTCACAAGATTATGCATGAAGCCACATGATCCAACCCTTTCACCAATTCGACGCAGCTCCTCTCATGAGATCTATGTTTATAGACCCCAGTTCTATCCACAAAGATCTCGCCTATGGCTCTTCCAAATTAAATGCGACCCTCAGAGACTTAGCACTCACATGACTCAATCTCAATGTAGTGGGTAGCTTGTTGATGGCACCAACAGAAAATGTAGGTCACACTCACTCACACAACAACTCAACCATAACACAAATTCAACTCCAACCTGTGGGTTTGGGGTGGGATGGAGCTTGAAACCATGTTAAAATTAAGAAATAATAAACATGAAAGCAATGATAATCTCCCATGTGAAGCTAGCTTATCATGAGAGTGTGCAGGGCACTACCATTTATTTTCTCCTAACGCAAATGCCAACATAAACGCAATGGTAGTCATGAGATTTACCACTCCTGCCACTGTAATATCTCCCACCCTTCAAAAATTTCTCCATAGATCTCTTAATTAACAAATACCAAAGACTATTATCAAGAATTTATTTTCAACTGATTCTTGATTAAACAACTAAACTAAAATAGATTTACCATGTGTAAATACATAAGGTTGAGTAGGTATGTTACATACTCCCTCCTTATGAGAACACCATCGTCGGTGTGCTTCTCTCACTGAAATTTAAACTTATACTCATGATATAATAATATAAACAATCCAAATGGGGTCCTTCCCTTTCACAATGAAACATTTTATTTTCCTTAAATGTCATTAATTGAAACAAGAATGTTTTTATCCATAGTCATAAGCATGTATAGCTCAAAAGAATATTTCATTTCCATTTTTAACCACTTATCCATTATTCTAATTCATAAAGATATAGAAAAATATATATACCAACTTACTATTACTTACCAATTAATTATTGGAGGTAGTGATGACTTTTACACAAGCTCTCTGATAATGGTTGAACAGCCCATCAACACTCCATGGAAAGAGTCTGTAATGTATGACTAAAAGATTCAATCACATTAGTCACATAGTTTCAATCAAAAGAAATACTTGCAACTATAAAACATTTGTGCAATATCAAGGAATGTTTTAATCAAAGTACTTTCACAAGTAATCATAGAGCACCAACCCTCTAGTCAATGCATCACTTGCACATTGTCTTAGCTCCTACTAAAGACATCCACATAGTACTTCAAAAGCACTCAAAGAGCACCTAGCTCTCTAATTTTACCAATGGTCAATCAATGCACCATCGGCATATCCTAGCCTCTGCTAAGACATTCAAACAAATTAGTAATAAAATAAATGAACTTATACATTCAGTAATTCATTTTCCAATTGCTAAGCTCCTTTCCTCTTAATATCAACATAAGATATTTACACAGTCATATAAAATTTGTTTTAATATAACACATAACTTATTACTTAACTTGTTCCACAATGAGAACTACAATGGTAAACAAAATGCTCCTCCCAACCCATGGGAGTTGGTTTCCACAACCAAATCGATTCATTTTCACATCCAGACAGTTATTTGATGAAAGACCATTCCAGGTCTAGTATGGATTCCTCTTGGAAACATCATGCCTATTCCTTTGACAATTTCCCGTCTATGAGTAATTTTGAACCTCCTCTAACCATCAAGAGAGGCGATTACATCCTCCTCTTGCCCCCAAGCTTCAAAATCAATAGAGTTGCCTCAGGTTTTCCCCTCTTCACTATCTTGGTCAACTCTTTTCCCTTAATGAGATCATATATCTCTAGGGACAGGAAATTCGGGCAGGTAAGCACCATCAACCCCTCCGGGAAGGCAACCACTATTAACCCAAGGCCTTCTGGCCTTTCACAATTGTTCACAACTATTTGGCATGTTAAATTTCTCTTTTAGCATTCTTTCCCATAGTAAATTACATAATGAGCTTTATGCACATTATACATAGATAAAAATAAACTTTATGTTCATCATACATCATACTTGCCCTTAACATGGGTCCAATGATATCTAGATTACCAGGAAACATGACGAACATACATGTGTTGTATAGTATTATTTCCCAAATAACAAAATCATGCACATTATAACATGATACTTTAACATTTATTGTTTCAGTTTGCATTGCAATGTTTGCGATCTTTTACTTTCACAGGTTTTTTGTTGCCATTAAGCTAACCATGATTAGTCTCTTTCTTGTTTCCATTAAGCTAACCATGCTTAATCTCATCAACAACACTAATCAGAAATATGCATTGTTAAAAAAAAATATTCACTTTCAAAATAATTTTATTTTCATACATACAATGTTTTCATTCATATGATTATATACAAATATTCATTAATGTGTATATATCAATAATGATTAGGGTAACAGTCCAACATTTTCCAATTCCACTAGTGTACTGTTACCAACAGTCTGACACATGAAGTAACTACTTGTTCACAACTTGAAATAATCTTTAATCAAAACCAATTCATGCATATAGTTTTTATTAGTTAGTCATATAACACTAACTAATAAATTCCACTAATAATATTAATGCATGCATGACACGACTCATTCAAAAACTAGTCATTCGACAACTAGTCATTATAGTCAAGTCTCAATACTTGACCCATTGTGTATTTTTAACATTTGAAAGGGTTCATTCAATTTCATTTTAAAACACTCTCTTCCACTTCAAGGACTTTCCCTGTCTTTTGCATTCACGTATTATTTTCACACACCATCACTATACACATTCATATTTCTCAAGTAGTGCATGGTAACTTTAATTATTCTTGGGCCAAAATTGTAATATAAGGATAAACTAAGCTTCCCTAGACTAGTGTCTAGTCTAGAGCAATAGGTTAAAGACTGCAATACCCTTTTTCCTAACTCAGAACAGATATACAGAAAGGATTGGATGCTTACTTGTTTCAGTCGCTTCCAAATGACTCCTTTATGTCGCTTCCACTATAGCCTCAACTTCAAGCAGTTTCAAATAGCTGAATGCTTCCTGTAAGAAAGAGAACTGAAACAACAGAAGATACAATAATATAGATATCTATTCAAGTTAATTATCCAAATCAGTTAAGCATAAACTACATTCATGAACAAAGATTTTGCAACATGGAAAATCAAAGTAAACATGGATGCATGTAGGGAAAAAGAAGAAGTAATTTTTATTGATGATAGAAGGAGAGGTTACAACCTAGTGATTGATTCATCGTGACCTTCCAGCAGAGTTCCTTAGTCTCATCATAGAAAAATTCTCTTCACCAGCAGCTCCATAAATCAAAATCTCTATTGAAAATTCTCTAGCATTTCTCTACTCAAAATATTCCTCCTTGAACGCTGAGCTTTGTGTTCAATTTATAGATGAATTGTAGTTATTTTTTTAGTCAATAACATTCCAAAAATATGCAATACATGTTTCCATTCATGTAGATATCAAATGGACACTTGGATCTGAAGCATGACACATGTGAACCCTTCTAGAAGACACTAGCCAAGTGGAGATTCCGAGACAATGAGAATTTTTCTCCCAATGTGACCAACGCACCTTTGAATGTCGGTAAGTGCTTTGCAGAGTGACCCAAAATGGGGCTACCTGCATATGCAACACACTTAGGCCCCTTAGAGCCTGCGTTGGTGAGCTCCCACATGTTTAATAATAAGCTTCAAACCATGCAAAAGCCTTACTTTGATGAAAATCTTGTTTTATTCATGAATGTTTTCTGTCTTAGAGCATATAGCAACAAAGATGATAGGTAATGATAGACCCTTTGATCATCGGTCCTGGAGATGCTGCCCAGTTAACCAGGTCATTTGGAATGGTGCCTAAATTGACCTATAACAATTTCCTCGTAAAGCATGAGATCCAAATAATAAGAACATTTGATTGAGATGCTTTACACTATGATGAGATTGGAAACAAAGCGGAATGGTCACATGCATCAATATTATAATACAGTACATCATGAAAAATCCTCTATTGATCATAATTGCTGAGGGTAGGCATTCCCATAGTTAGCACATAAAACCTTCTAATAACATGTACATAATTCAGAAAGTCATCTACATTGGAATGTTGCCCAGATGCAGACATCGCCTACAGATATAGGCCCATGTTTGGATGACAATCTGTATGTAAGGTCACCGTACAGATGATGCGTACACCAATCCTGAAATCGCAGCTCGGATGACTGAAACTAGATCCGGGGTCTTCTTATCTCATTCACTCGATCATTCGGGTACAATTCTAGCCATGCGAATATATGATTTGTCGTCAAACATGGAAAAACATCGTTTGATTACCAGCCAATAATGAAAGTTGTTAACAAACGCGAGAGAACCACCATTAATGTCAATTGCCCTCAAGGTACTGCAATACATTTTTTAAGGTGTGAATAGATGATTTGATGTCGAAAACCAAACAAAATCTTTCAGTCAAAAGTTCGTAAGTGAGGATCTTGTCGATGGTATAACAAGCCTCATGGTATTAGAATCTGATGTTTCTAAGAGAAGTTCCTGCATATTGATTTGTAATCGACAGGAAGTCACCTTATTGCAAAATTGGAGTTACTGATTTCAGAGACAAGGGTATGACTTGATATAGAAATTTTCAGGGATGACAGTCATGAAAATGAAGGCTCATGATTATTGTAGATGGATGAGTTCTAAATCACTGGATGACTTCTCTTGAACATATTGGTGACACTGTGATGAGCTGGTAGCATTGACCCAAAACCGAAGTGAAGGTATGATGAACCATAGGTGTGAATGAACCGTCAAGATGATTACCCAACCCAAAAAGTCATGGACATGGAGTGAAAGAAGTGTCATGTTCAAGAGTGACTTGCTACCAAAAAGAAAATTTACTTGCTTTTCCCAAATTTTCCCTGGTCATTTGTCGACTAGTACCTCTTTATTTTTTAACAAGCTTGAGGAGGATAACATTTTCTTGATCCATAATTCAACCCTTCGGGTGAACAAAGAATGAGGTATCGCTATTTAATAATTTAATGAGTCTAGCAATGAATGAAACTTGATTCTTGCCATGATCGACAAGCCCATCGCTATTTTATGTTTTAACAAGCTTAACGACAGTGACAACCTCGTCCTTTTTCATGTTTAGAGAGTCTGAAAAAGAGAACGAAAGAGGACTCCAAAAGGTACTTTTTCGTAAATTTGTCTCTCAGATCTGAAAAAGTGTAAAATGATATCTGAAAGAACCTGTTTGGTCATGTTTAACAAAGGTATTCCTTTTTCGTAAATAATCCATCTCAGTCTGGAAAAGGGTTAAACTTATACTGAATAGATATCAATTCATTTACTTTAACGAGCTCGAAATGACAAGTTCTCGGCAATATTTTCACATTATCGGAGTTTGAAAAGAGCTAAAAGAAGACTCCATGGGTTCCTCTTTTGCTATTATCGAAGCTCGAAAAAGAGATAAAAATGTGCTTCAAATCCTTTTTCATTTTTATCAAAGCTCGAAAAATAAGGAGAAAAAGTATGCTTTGTGGTCAAGTCATTCTTTGAAATAAATCTGTATGACTAACATGTTCGTCAGTTGTATTTCTTGTTTAGAACAATAGCAAATGGATTAAAAATACCTTTTTCATGATAAAAAACATAGTAAAACCATAGTCATAGCAATAAATTTAACTTGCAAGTAATTAAATGACTATGTAAAGCAGTTTCAGTATTCATTTCTACCATTCCATAGTTACCATTTTCATTTTGGAGCTTTGAACTTGATTTTTCCCCCGAACTTCAACGGTCAATTGCGTGCAATTAGCAAGAATTTTTTGAATGCCCCCTGTAAGAGAACATGTTGAATGCCCCTTGCAAGAGTAGGTGACCCCCAAGCTTCATTTCATTCATCTAAGTAGATTATCGATTACTAATAGATGGATGGAATGAAGGTTCATTATAGGGGATGATTTGTTTCATTTTTTAATGAGCTTGACACATGAAAAGAACTATGCTCATGACCTATTTCATTTTTTTAACGAGGTTGACACAGTAAAAGAACTTTCCTCAAAGGCACTTGTTTCATTTTTTAACGAGGTTGACACAAGAAAAAAAAACTATCCTTATAACTCTGTTTAATTGTTTAATGAGGTTGACACAAGAAAAATAACCATCCTCATGGGAACCTATTTCACTTATCGAGGCTGACACAGGAAAAGAACTATCCTCAACACCTATTTCATTTTTTAACAAGGTTGACACAGGAAAAGAGAACCATCCTCATTGTGCAGTTGTAGTAGTGAGTGTGTGCTGGAAAAGACGCAGTCTAATGGAATCATCATTTAAGGAGTTTGATGAATACCCCAAATGATATGTTATAACATGTGTTGACGGGTCTTCTCCAGGGTTTTCATTGACTTTAGGAATCTTTGAGGGTAACATATATGGTATCACTAGCCACCAAGGAGAGGAAGCAGATAGGATTCTAGATGATGACATGGGTGAAGTCAATGGACAAAACATCCAAGATGAAGCAACAACAGGTGTTGTCGCAGCTAAAATAGATGGTTCAGTCTGGGATGTTATCTTAGCCATGGTCAAATGACCCAATGTATATCCTATAGAATCTATGGGAACTGAAAGTGAAACATGATTAATAACAGTAGAGGAAGGTGATTGAGGAAAATACTCATACAGGTAAATCTCCTACCGAAAATGAGTGGGAGTTAAACATGTCTCATCTTTTGATATTTCTTCAATCAAAATCAAACCGAGTGGAAGAATTTCGCCGTCAAGAAAAAATTATATTTCAGGTGGTTGACTGCGCGATATGGGAGACTCAATGGCCACAATAGATTGTGGGATGACTAACTCAGGAACAACTTCCGATTGTTCGACTTCGGGATCAATATTTTCTCCACTTAGGGAATATAGCAACTGAAATATAAGGGGATGATAGACCTTATTTCATTGGTCCTAGGGATGATGTCCAGTTTGACCAATAATAGCTACCCCCTAGAGCACAATGGGATCTGGATCAACTTCCAGTTGAACAACGTCGAGTTCGGGAGGTATGGTCTCACAGATTAGATGGATCGTGACCACGGGTAGCTATGAGGACTCTGTCTCGACAACAGTAGAAAAACCAGGATTTGTAGAAACAACTTGTGCCAACCACGGTATATGGGAATATGATGCTTCACCAGAGGTACTAATACTACTAGTTTCAGTAGAATGATGTCTACGTGAACGACGGGGGAAAGAATTTTGTTCTTCCATGATGACTGATTTATTTTAACCAAAAACAAATTAAAAAAAAGAGGGTGATGCTAGGCAAAAGGGTTTACCAGGAAACTGTGAACTACAGAATACCTCTTGGCGAACCAAGAAGTATGGGCAGGTAATCTCCCCAAATTTTGTGTTCGGTGTATCACAATTTCAAGGTAGCCAACTCTGTTCACTATGGATGAATAACACCTAAAATTTGTCCTCCAAAATATACCTGAAGGTACGTGGAGGCCTAAGGCCATATTAGCGCTGTCTGATGCGAAACCACACAGTGAGAGCACCCCTTTATACTTATCGTATTGTAACACCGCCTGATATACTTGAGAGTACGTGGATGAGCTACAATATACGTATGTACGTGGAGTGAGGTATCACACTCGGAATGTATTGCAGACAAGTTAGTGACAGCTGTTATGTTTTACGACGCCAGAACACATCTCTGGCCTAGACCTTCTAAATGTTATCGTTAATGTTCCAATGCGTTGTTAATTAAATTGAGATTTATTTTATGTTGATCTTGCTTAACAGATTTCCTTTCAGGTTCACCATGATGATGTATATAAAATTCCTAAAATGCAAGCTAAGAATGATAAACAAACTTTCACTTTCAGCTTTTTCAATGAAAGACCGAGCTACTAAGGGAAGAGAGCAAGTAATTTTAGAGCAAAAAAATCAATGAACAAAACAAATCAATGAATCTCAAACTAAATGCAGATTTCCTAATGTTCCTTTTGCAAAAAACACACAATCCTACATGAAAATGCAAGTGTGTCTTTCCAGTTTCCTCAATGTTATGAATGCAGAAAGAAAACTAGGTGCACTAGATCAATAATCGAAATTCTTTTTACTTTCGAGAAATGAAGAATAGAAACAAAAATTTTCTTTTGAAGGAAAAACGAAGATTTCAACAACAATTTCTCCTATCAAGGAAATGAAGACTTTACAACAATTTCCTATTTCAAAAGCAAGTGATTGTTAATGCGACCATAAAAAGTACTTTGAAATCAACTTGTCAATGATAATTAAAAACTTTTTAAAACAACATTGGAAAAAATTTCAGTCAAAGGAGAAGTAATATATAGAGCTACTGGTCAAATAGAGCATTAAACTTTTCAAAACAAGTCAGCAAATAGAAATGAAACAAAATACAAAGTAAGATTCAAGGGGATTTGTTCCTTTCAGGATCCAACACAGTCTCCAAAGGGAGACAGTGCTATGCAACGCAGGCTGACAAGGGAGACAGTGCTCTGTAAAGCACTGTGCCCTGACTAAGGGTGCGTTGAGCACAGTAAACAAAGAAAAAGCTACCTTTTGGCTCACTAACTTTGCAGATAAATTTCTGAAAAAGTCTAATCTTTATGTGAAATAACTACTGGGTGGATTTAGAAACCAGATCAGAGATTAAAACACCAATATTCAAGAGAAATTCTCCCCAACGGAGTCTCCAGTTTGTTGGGCCAGAATTGTAATCTACGGATAAACTACGCTTCCCTAGACCGGTGTCTAGTCTAGAACAATAGTGAAATATTGTACTACCCTTTTTCCTAACTCAGAACAGATATACAGAGAGGATTGGATGCTTACTTGTTTCAGTCGCTTCCAAATAGCTCCTTTATGTCGCTTCCACCACAACCTCAACTTCAAGCGGTTTCAAATAGCTGAATGCTTCCTGCAAGAAAGAGCACTGAAACTGCAGAAGATACAATAATCTAGACATCTATTTAAGTTAATTAGCCAAATCAATTAAGCATAAACTACATTCATCAACAAAGATTTTGCAACATGGAAAATCAAGGTAAACATGGATGCATGTAGTGAAAAACAAGAAGTACTCTTTATTGATTATATAAGGAGAGGTTACATCCTAGTCACTGATTCACTGTGACCTTCGAGAAGAGGTCCTTAGTCTCATCACAGCAAAAGTCTCTCCACCAACAGCTCCACAAATCAATCTCTCTATTGAAAATTCTCTAGCATTTCTCTACTCAAAATCTTCCTCCTTGAACACTTAGCTTTGTGTTCAATTTATAGATGAACTGTAGGTATTTTTGTAATCAATAACATTCCAAAAATAGGCAATACATGTTTCCATTCATGTAGATGTCAAATGGACACTTGGATCTGAAGCATGACACATGTGAACCCTTCTAGAAGACACTGGCCAAGTGGAGATTCCAGAACAATGAGAATTTCGCTCTCAATGTGACCAACACACCTTTGAATGTCGGGAAGTGCTTTGTAGAGCAGCCCAGAATGGGGCTACCTGCATATGTAACGCACTTAGGCCCCTTAGAGCCTGCGTTGGTGAGCTCCCACGTGTTTAATAATAAGCTTCAAACCATGGAAAAGCCTTGCTTTGATGAAAATATTGTTTGATTCATGAATGTTTTCTATCTTAGAGCATATAGCAACTGAGATGATAGGGAATGATAGACCCTTTGAGCATTGGTCCTGGAGATGCTTCCCAGTTAACCAAGTCATTGAGAATGGTGCCCAAATTGACCTATAACAGTTATGTTCACTAAATGTATGAGTAATATGTCATATAACCACTGTTAATAAACAACTCTCACTTTCACTAGTGAGTACTCAGATTTTTCATAAATACAACAAACGTTTTATTATCCTTTATCCTCAACAGGATTCCAATGTTATGAAAAACCGTATTGCAACCACATTTATTACATTTTACTCTTCAATGTAGTTATAAACTTGAGTCACACATGTCATACCAAGAGTAGACTACTTCATCTATCAATCAATATGTATATTTCTAGAATCATACCTTAACTGATATTCATTAGTAGCATACCTCAATTTCTTCTCTCTTAACAAATCCCAAAGGCGCCAGTGCTGCAACCTTTAGCTCTGATACCACTTGTAACATACACTGATAACCTCACATGGAAATGTAGGAGTTAATTTTTTTTATACAAGTTATCCATGGGTAACTATTCAAATCACTATTAAATATTCCTTACACATCATTAGTTAGAATGTTCACCAGTTCATAGTGTAACCTTAGTATAATAATAGTAAGTTGCTTAACCATTAGCAACCTCTATTGTAGTACTTTAACATAAAAAATATATGATGTAACCTTGCATTCATTTCATTATTCATGTAGGCATCACATACTTGACCTTATGAACATCACAACAATAAATGAATCAACATTATCCATTTGACACAATAATCAATCACATCATTGAACACCAATATACCCTGGAAACTCCATAGGGTGAAAACCATCAAACATTTAATTTTATTATGAAATTCTCGTGAGAATGTTCATCTCTCACTCAATGGCTTATAAGGGAGACCATCCCTTAACCGTAATTTATAAATCTTACAAGGAAATATAAAAATATCTAGCTTAAAGCCATTACAATAAATATGATAGCATTTACCCACTAATCTCCATATCTTCTTATCTTCGTATCTTCATATCCTGGTGGCATGGATGTACCTACAATGGACCATCACACATTGGATCATACTGCAGCTCGCACTGATCCATATGAACCATAATCATTTACCTACCACCAGGTTAAGCATAATATTTCCTTTGTACATGTCACCATCATTCCGTGCTAATGATACCTTCAACATACATTGATGTTAAGATTCATAAAGTATTAATCAACCATTTCATAAATCTATAATAGAGAATATTCTCCATCTTTTCATGTATATTCATGACTTGAAAGAAAAATATCTTGACATCCTCCCTTTAAAAACACTTACTGCATATGTGCTAGTTATAATTCATCAAATTAACTAATGTTTCCCTCACATAAGCACACATTCTTGCAAGACAATAGCTACATATCCCAAGCTTTTCTTTAAACGACACTGATACATCAGTTACGATATTTGTGCATGCAATTTACATAAATTTAATCAAAATAACTATCCCTTAAGCTATTAATTTTGGTGCATGGAAGGAAAACTAACATAACAAATGTTTCTCCCATGCATGCAAATGCATATAGATTCCAAAAGAGTCTTCCCAAAGGAATGCTTACACAACAGAGCACATAGATTCCAAAAGAGTCTTCCCAAATGAATGCTTAACACAAGAGAACATGTAAAACACATATTTGCTTTTCCAGAAAATATAACATAATAGGCATGTAAACACATGGTTTCTTTTTCATAACACTAATGAAATAACGTATAAGAATACATGTCTTATTTTCTAAATATTATACCAACATTTCCATATATATATTTCAAGGAAACCAAAACATTACTTTAGTATATGTATTTCATATTCTTTGACAAAGAATCATTTCCAATGTAGGATAACAAAACATGTTATCATTTCCCTCATACAAATGTATATTCTTCCCAATGAAATCTAATACAAATATTGCATGAATATACATGATCTTATTTCAAAAGAAACTAACATAAACTAATATAATAGTTGCGTTAACATAAAGGTACTCACATATTTTTCCTAAGGATTAAGATAGCTCATTATTTTCTTTTATCCATACAAATAACATACCTCTAGAACACAATGGTTATTCTTTGTGCATGCAAGACAGATAACTCTCCCTCTTTGATTATGCAAGAGAGATAGTTTTTCCTTTAATGTAGGCAACAAATATGCTCTTATTATAATTCTATCATTGTGAAATGCTATTTTAAGGAAAAATATTGACCTAATACCAATCTTTTCCAGAGATTATTGTTTCTAAGAAATTTTAGGTAAATAACCACATACTCTCTTTCAAGAAAATCACCTGGTTATTTATCTTTTACATAAAAAATTCCCGTGCATGTCTACATATCATGGCACAAGGAATATTGATATGAAAATACACAATCTTACATATTAAGTAAAACCATGTTTTACTCTATATTTATCTCTTCTAGTTGCAAGATTCACATGCAAGAAATATTTCTAAATATACACATTTCTCTCCAAGAAAAATCAAATGCATATTAGTTAAATTTTCAAGCATGCACGCACATGTTTCCTTTTAAAGAAACTAAATCCCTATCTCGTTTCAAGGAAACTTCAACACAACAATAGAATTTTTTCTTACATGGAAAAGATGTATCCTTTTTAAAGAAACTCTAACTTAACTGCTATTTATTTTGTAAGCATTGTGTTTTCCATAAATGAAATAACTATTGTTTGATATGTATTATTCTCAACCAAAATAGTTATTTTTTTGTGAAAAATAGGCATATATTTATTGCACATACTAACATAAACACCTTTATTTTCCAAGAAGTGATATAGTTACTTAACTCTTCAATGACTGACTCCTTGCCTCTATCACGTATGAGGCTTCAAAGTTGATACCGGTGTCTCTTTACCCCTTCGCCACAATGTAGATTCGAAGGTAAACAATAGAATAGAGACGGACGTGATGAATGAAGTCTGACTCAGGCATTATGAGAGCCTCCCACACCCAACTGAGAAAACGTATGTAAGCTCTCTAGTACAAGTTCACAAAGCTTTGCCTTTACCCATTCACATAAAATTTCAGAAAGTAAACTCTCTCCTTAATCGGCTTCATTCCAGCACTGCTTCTCCCACATGGTAGACTCAAAATATTATGCACATAGCCACATGCTCCAACCTTTCACCAATTCGATGCAGCTCCTCTCACGATCTCTATGTTTATAAACACCAGTTCTATCCACAAAGCTCTCGCTTATGGCTCTTCCAAATTAAATGCGGCCCTCAAAGACTTAGCACTCACATGACTCAATCTCAATGTAGTGGGTAGCTTGTTGATGGCAACAATAGAAAATGTAGCTCACACTCAGTCACACAACAACTCAGCCATAACAAAAATTCCACTCCAACTTGTGGGTTTGGGGCGGGGTGGAACTCGAAACCATGTTAAAATTAAAAAGTAATAAACATGAAATCAATTATGAGCTCCCATGTGAAGCTAGCTTATCATGAGAGTGTGCGCGACACTATCATTTATTTTCCCTGAATGCAAATGCCAACAGAAACACAATGGCAGTCATGAGATTTACCACTCCCGCCACTGCAATATCTCCCACTCTTCCAAACCTTCTCGAGAGATCTCTTAATTAATTAACGAATACCAAAGACTGTTATCAAGAATTAGTTTTCAACTGATTCTTGATTAAAAAATTAAAGTAAAATAGATTTACCATGTGTAAATATATAGGGTTGAGTAGGTATGTTACAATGCACTTCCGCTCAGGAAAGGACAACATATACATGATGATGTTTAGCATATGTTTTTTTTTATTGAGGCCACAAATTTGTGGGAAAGCCATTTTTATATAGGAATTTGGAAAAAAAAATTAAAATTAGATGGTGAGATTGTTTGAATCATATTTCCACAGTGAAAATAGATAAAAGGCTATCAAAAAATTCACTTAAAAAAATTGAAATTCGGCAATAATAACCTAAATTTTAAAAATTCTTACTATTTTTATGTAAATAATACTAAAATCTCCACTATTATGGTGAAATCTACTAAGCATATATTCATTTTAGGTCAAACTTGATAGATCTGTCTCTTTTGTTGGTATGGACACCACCGTTAAAACTACCCTGAAACCACGGCATATTGTCTCGTAGTGGACATTTGCAGTCATGAAGGTGATGGTGTGGAGGCAAGAAAACTCGATGCCTTCATATCCTGTTCACCTTTACGTTAAGAGGTCGTTTTAATATGTATGCCTATGCATGTTATCATATGGCACAAGTATCATACTCATTTACCCTTCTGCGTGTCTTCCAATGAATAAGCGGCCACCATTCATTTTGTTGGAATCAGTCAGACTGCACCCAAATTCTCCAGACTGTCATATAAAGAAGATCGGTTTGTACTACCACATGGGATAAGGAGCCATCATATAGCCCCCTTATTTCAAACATCTCAAAAGTTTTTACTGGATCGATACTGTGTCTTCCATGTAAAATTATCTCCTTAGGATTGATAAACTGCGATCTTCATTAACTTTGGAATTTTGAATTTATCTAAATACCCAAAATTTATTTTAAACATGTTTTTTTAGGAGAAAGACAAATTTTGTTTTATTCAAATAGTGCAGGATCCATATACATTCTCAACAGACATAAGTTATGTACATGTAGTAATTGTCCAAAAAAAGCTCTAATCTCAAAATCAATTGAGCTCCAGCCATAGTAAGAAAATATCAACATACATAAATGCAAAAACATAAATCATAACCAAACCCATTATATACATGATGAAAAAAATTACATCATGTATAACCAACCAGGGTGAAAAGACCATAGAAATACATCTAAAGTCTCGCATTCTTCGTCCCATAAAAAACCAAGATATTCATCAAAATGTGACAGTCACGAGATCTGTGAGGAGTACAAATAGAAAAAAAGTGTGATAGATAATGGGAGCTTTCGGTAAACAAAAAGCATAAATAGTCAACCAAAAAAATACCCATTTATTGATCATGAGGTTGTCCTAGGAAGAGTAAAAACGAAATCATAAAAAAGTGTGATAGATAATGGGAGCTTTCTGGTAAAAAAAAAGCATAAATATTCAATCGAAAAAATACCCATATATCGATCATGAGGCTGTCCTAGGAAGAGTAAAAATGAAAGCATAAAAACAGTAGGGAAGAAGAAGTCTGACTCTCTTGATCATATACACGCTCGTTTGTCTAGGATCCAGATGAAAAACAAAAACTAAGGCAGAGGGGAAACATAGGATGCCACAAGATTTGAGCCTCTGAAGAGTGTGATCTGAATATTCCCAAATGTTGCATCTAGGCATTTCTTCCAAAGGGAGTCAACCCTAGTATTGTTGTCTAAGAAGATATGCTGCATTGTGTAAGTGTGTGATCTGAATATTCCCAAATTTTGCATCTAAGTCTTTCTTCTAGAGGGATTCAGCCCTAGTATTGTTGTCCAGAAAGATATGCGGCATTGTGTAGAGCTGGAATTTAGATACTAAATACTTTACGCATTCAATTTATCCATTCACGTTTTGACATTGTATCTTACTATTACTCGATTTCTAGTGATATCATCAATAATAAATTTTTAGTCACCATATATACAGATAGAAAATAAAGTAAGATGATAAGCCACCAAAATCCTACTCCACAAGGCCATAAAATCAGCCTTTTTGCTGGATCCAGATCCACCATTCCAGCAAATATGAAAATGTTCATCGGTGACAAGCTTAATCCATGCCTAGCAGCCACATGCTCCATACCTTTCGGCCCCATAAAAAAATATAGATGAAAACGAAATATGGTCCAGGAAATAGGGGATACCAACAGTCCCACATATTACCATGAGCCACTACACACAGACCCATTGAAACTATGTTGTTGTTGTGCTACCTATGCTGCTAGAGCCACCGCGCTTGACCTATTGATTGGGAGAGGGAGAAAGTATCTGTATTCGGTCGAGTGCTCTACCGATCCATAGCTACCAGTTATAGATTTAGAGCCTACAACATGCAAGCTAGTATTTTAGCAAGATTGGTCAAATAGTGGTACCCACTAAGCGCTAAATTGATCTAAGGTAGGGTAATAGGTCGAACAAGTATTCTCCCTTTTAGTATTCTACTATTTTTCTTTTAGTATGAATAATATAAATAATAATAATAATATGGGTTTTAGGAAGTTCACGGGAATTATCTAGGAGAATAAGTGGGGAAATGACCCTAACTCCTGACCAATTGTTGGAATTTCTGATAATTCTAGAACAATACAAAGAGAATAATACTCCCCTTCTAACACAGAGAAATTAAAACAAAAATTTGCTTGTAGACAGAGATGGCATGAAAATTATTTTTATTTCATTAATCAAACTAAAACTATTACAAAAGTCTTCCTCTGTTGAGGGATAAAAAAATATGAAGTGACTGCTATAGACGCAGTGCTCTCAAAAACTTCTCTCTGTCTCTCAAAACAAAAATGCACAAAAACAGTGCTTTGTTAGTCTTACTATGTTTTTTCTACCTACGGGCTCACACAACGATACAACTCTACAATCATTCTCACTTACCACTATGGGCCTTTTTACTTTATATATGGCATGGCGGAAAATAAAAACATAAGACAAATTACAAAGGAATACATTGTCAAAACCTAACTTTAACATAAAAACTTTATATGCGCGATGTACAAGTGGAGCCCACTTCGCAATCGGTGATCGGCGATCGGCAAATCAGCTTGAAAAAAAAACTTGCGATTGGCAACGTTGTGATTGCGATTGGATCGCATCGCAAACATTACATTGACAATAACACTTCGGATGGGTAGTTCAACACTTGCGATTGCAATTGCGCAATCGCGCCAATCGCATCGCGATTTTTCAATGGCGGTATAATATATGCGGAGGTAACACAATGCAACATACGATTGTGATTTTTGATTCTGGTGGGACCACATCGCATCGCATCACGATACTCTTTTAACTACGGAACATTGTGGTACTACGTTCCTTTGTGATTGCGTTTATCGCATCGCATCAGAACAATCCATATCAACAAGACACTGCAAGTAGAACTTGCGATTGCAATCAAGCACCGATGGTGGGGACCACCATCATGTGCCTTTTTCATAACTTAAATAACTTTCGCCATTTAAATACGTTTCCATCAATTTTGGTTTTTGAGGGCTTAAAATCCTGAAATGACTATTTTCTCCGTAAAACTGTTCTTCCCTGTTTGGAACCACGAAAGTATTCGTCCTTGTGCAAAAACAGCTGCTCCCATTCTAACATTAACTTCTCCTCTGCAAATTCAGCTGCGGCCATAAACAATTAAATTCATCCTTATGATTTTCCCATTCTTTTTTTTGAATGCGCAGTGCTGTGCACGCAAGCTCCGTACTCTTTTTCTTCCTGCTCAAAGGCTAGCAGCTGACTTTAATATTTCAACACTCCTCCTTAAATTCAGCTGCTAGGTTATCTGTCATACTGAAACATTTTCTTAAAAATTCAAAGGTCTTCTGTCCCAATGGCTTTGTCAGAATATATGCATATTTCTCCTCTGTTCTACAGTGCTGTAAAAAAATTTCTCCATTATTCACCAATTCTATGATATAGTGATACTTGGCATCAATGTGTTTCATTCTCTTGTGAAACACTGAATTCTTTGACAATGCAATAGTTGAGCTATTGTCACAATAAATCATTGTCCCTTTTACTTGTTCTTGGCATAAACTTGTCAACATTCTTCTCATCCAAATTTCTTGAGACGTTGCTGCTGTAGCTGCCACATACTCTGCCTCTGCTGTAGATAATGCTACAATCGGCTGTTTCTTAGAAGCCCATGAAATAGCTCCTGAACCCATGTGAAAAACATAACCGTAAGTGCTCTTCCGATCATCTACACTTCTAGCCCAATCACTGTCAGTGTATCCAACTAACTCTGAATTTTCTGAAGTAGTATATAAAATACCAAATATTTTAGTTTCGTTGACATACCTCAGAATTCTCTTCGTTGCCTACCAATGTGCTTCTTTTGGCCTTTCCATAAATCTGGAGATCAAACTAAAAGCATGCATAATATCCGGCCTAGTTGCAGTCAAATACATGAGGCTGCCAACTATGCTTTTATACAAACTTGGATCAAAATCCTTGCTGCTGTCATCTTTACTCAACTTCAACACCATTACTGTGGGAGTAATTGCAGCTTTGCACTCCTGCATATTAAATATTTCTAAAACTTGATTGACATACTTTTCTTGAGAGATAAGAATTCCTTTTTCATTTTTCTCTACTTCTATTCCTAAGAAGTATCTCAGCAAACCCATGTCAGACATTTCAAATTCTTCTTTCATGACTGTTTTAAAATTTTCAACATGGTAATCATCGTTACCTGTAAAGATTAAATCATCAACATATAATACAAAAATGAGCATTTTACCATACTTTTCTTTGATATACAATGTGGGTTCTCCCTCACATTTCTCAAACCCATTTTCTAGTAGATAGGAGTCTATCCTACTGTACCATGCTCTCGGTGCTTGCTTAAGCCCATAAAGATTTTTCTTCAATTTGCACAACTTGTGTTCTTGGCTTTTCTTCTCATAGCCGAGAGGTTGTTCAACATATACCTCTTCCATTAAAACTCCATTTAAAAATGCAGATTTTACATCCATCTGATAAACTTTCCATTTTTTTTGTGCTGCTATTGACAACACTGCTCTTACTGTCTCCATTCTTGCAACTGGTGCAAAAGTTTCGTCATAGTCTCTTCCATGCTGCTGCTTATATCCCTTGACAACAAGTCTGGCCTTCTGTCTTTCTATTTTTCCTTCAACATTGCTCTTGGTCTTATAGACCCATTTTACTCCAATCACTTCTTTACCTTCTGGGAGATCGACCAACTCCCATGTTTTGTTCTTCTCTATGGCATTAATTTCTTCATCCATAGCTTCTATCCATTTTCTATCTTTAATAGCATCTTCAAAATGAATAGGATCATCAACTTGAAAATATAAAGAAAATAAGGAATTCATACCTTCATTTGCCGCTTCTTGCTCATAAATCTCATTAATATTTCTGAACTTTGGTCCTCTCTCATTTGGTGTAGTCGTTCTTGAAGAAGCACTTGAATCTGCTCCATGTGGTGTGCTTGGAGATGCACTCCCGTTTCTCCTCAAGGGTGTTCTCGCTGCTGCTTGAGGTGTCCCTTGTTGTCCCTGTGTTGGTGGAGGTTGTGCTACCGATGAGTTGTTAATTTCAATCACATCTTCCTCCTCTTCATCATGAGATAAACAACTTTTAACATTGATTGTTTTCTCAATGCTTCCATCCCATGCTTCCTCTTCAATAAACTGCACATCTCTTCTTATCACAAACTTCATTGTGGATGGGTCATACAATATGTATCCTTTGGAATCTTTACAATATCCAAGGAAGATGCACTTCTCCCCCTTACTATCCAACTTCTTTCTCAACTTGTATGGTATGTGTGCATAAGCCACACATCCAAAAATTCTCATGTGGGTGACTCCCTGTTTTCTGCCACTCCACGCTTCTTCTGGAACTTTGTTCATCACAACTTTTGTAGGGCATCTATTTAAAATATACACAGCACAGTTTGTTGCTTCTGCCCAGTACTCATTCGGCAAGTGTTTTTCCTTCAGCATACTTCTCACCATTTCTATTATGGTTCGATTCTTCCTTTCAGCAACTCCATTTTGTTGCGGTGTGTACCTTGTGGTAAATTGCTTGTGTATGCCATTCTCTCTGCAGAAACGCATAAATTCATTTGAGATATATTCTCCTCATCTGTCAGTTCTAAGAACTTTGATATACAACCCGCTCTGTTTCTCTACAAGAGCTTTAAAATGGAAAAATTTCTGAAAGACTTCACTCTTATATTTTAAGAAATAAACCCACATTTTTCTTGTGAAATCATCTATGAAGGTCAGCATGTAGTTACTGCCTGAAACTGATGCTGTTTGCATCGGCCCACATAAATCTGAATGAATGATCTCTAAGGGTGCCTTCGCCCTTATGCTTTTCCGTGATGGAAAATTTTCTCTATGTTGCTTTCCTGAGATGCAGCCTTTGAATAGGCTGTCAGGCTTCTCAATCAATGGTAAACCTCTTACCATTCCTTTTCTGTGCAACAAATTTAATCCTCCGAAATTGAGATGTCCAAATTTCAAGTGCCATAACCAATTTTCATCTTTCTCTTCCTTCTGAAAAACTTCTTGTATTACAGCTGCTAAACTCTTCCCTTTTCCTTTCAAGTTAGTGTTGAGCTTGAGCGGAAACATTCTATTGTTGGTCATTGATATTTCATCAATAATTTTCTTGCTTGGAGGTATATCCTTTATTGTGCACACATCATCCTTGAAAATTACATTGTAACCTTTGTTTATGAGTTGCCGAATGCTCAAAATATTACACTTCAAACCAGGAACATAATACACATCTGGAACAAATTTTTGCTTTCCATTTCTCGCTCGAATACTAACTCTACCTTTTCCTTTTACAGAGATCTTAGTATCTGTTCCTGTGGTTACTTATGATTTAACTTCTTCATCTAGATTGGAAAACATTGCTCTGTTTCCAGTCATATGATTACTACATCCTAAATCTAAGAACCAAACATCATCTTCTCTATCTTGTGCTACATTACATGCTAACAACACATTACTTGGGTTCTTTTCTTCTTTTGTTACATTAGCATTCTGCCAATTTTTCATGTCATTTTGATTCTTTCTACATTTATTGGCATAGTGCCCATATTTCTTGCAATAATGACATTGGACATTGGATTTATCATACCTTTGTCCATGTGCATGCTGTTGTCCAATTTCTCGGCTGTTGCATTGGCCGTGGCTCTAATTTTGACTATTGCTCCTTCCATGTGAATGCGAAGGGTTGTTCCTTCCACCTCTATTTTGGCTTCTGCCTCTTCCTCTTCCTCTGCCTTGACCTCTTCCTCTTCCTCAAGGCATCTGGGTCTTGAAGGCGTGCTCTAGAGATGAGTTTTCATTTCTACTCAACCTCTGTTCATGAGTCATCAACGAAGCATGAAGTTCATCCACTGTGAACTTTGAGAGATCCTTGGTCTCTTCTATGGTGGTAACTATAACATCAAACCTTGAGGGTAAGCTCCTCAAAAGTTTCTCCACAATCCTTCTTTCTTCTAGAGTTTCTCCATGGGACCATATCTGGTTTACCATCCCAATAAATTGTGTCAAAAATGAGTCTATATTATCTAACTCTTTCATGCAAAGAGTTTCAAAATCTTTCCTCAACAAC
Organism: Pinus albicaulis; assembly: GCA_034641835.2. Classification (NCBI taxonomy): domain Eukaryota; kingdom Viridiplantae; phylum Streptophyta; class Pinopsida; order Pinales; family Pinaceae; genus Pinus; species Pinus albicaulis. Next base: position 72,076 of record JAXQQM020069025.1, read on the forward strand.
TGTAGTTTTGTTGTCTTCACTTTCTCCATACCTTGGTATGGTAACTTGAGAGTATCCCATGCATCCTTGGATCTCTTAGCTATTGCTATCCTCGGAAACACACTCTCATTTATTGCTTGATACAAATAGTAGAGGGCATTAGAGTCCTTCTTTCTATTGCTCTTCAATATATCCTTTTCTGCTTGAGTTAAGGCATTAAAAGCATGCTCATCAGCTGGTTCATCAAAACCATCTTCTACAAATTCCCATAAGTCTTGTGAGGCAAACAAGGCTCTCATGGTAATGGCCCAATAATCATAGTTCTTCCCATTAAACTGGGGAAGCTGAGCATTTCCAATACTCATACTAGTGCTTGGTCTAGCCATTGCTTTTAAACTGAACTCTGAACTTAAACAAACTATCTTTCCTTCTCTAAAGAACAAAATTTCTTAAACAAAAACAACAACTTTGTTTTTCTTTAAGAAATACCTGAACTTTATCTTCTGCTGAGCTTTCACACTGCTGGAGAAATGCTGTAACAAATCTTCTTCTTTCTTCAGCTTCTTTGACACCTTCAAAGAGCCTGAACTAGCTCTGATACCATGTTGGAATTTCTGATAATTCCAGAACAATACAAAGAGAATAATACTCCCCTTCTAACACAGAGAAATTAAAACAAAAATTTTCTTGCAGACAGAGATGGCATGAAAATGCTTTCTATTTCATTAATCAAACTAAAACTATTACAAAAGTCTTCCTCTGTTGAGGGATAAAAAAATATGAAGTAACTGCTACAGACACAGTGCTCTAAAAAACTTCTCTCTGTCTCTCAAAACAAAAATGCACAAAAACAGTGCTCTGTTATTCTTACTGTGTTTTTTCTGCCTGCGGGCTCACACAGAGATATAGCTGTACAATAATTCTCACTTACCACTACGAGCCTTTTTACTTTATATATGGCACGGCGGAAAATAAAAACATAAAACAAATTACAAAGGAATACATTGCCGAAACCTAACTTTAACATAAAAACTTTATATGCGCGATGTACGAGTGGAGCCCACTTCGCAATCGGCGATCGGCGATCGGCGGATCAGCTTGGAAAACAAACTTGTGATTGGCGATATTGCGATTGCGATTGGATCGCATCGCAAACATTACATGGGCGATAACACTTCGGATGGGTAGTTCAACACTTACGACTGCGATTACGTGATCACGCCAATCGCATCGCGATTTTTCAATGACGATATAACATATGCGGAGGTAACACAATGCAACATATGATTGTGATTTGCGATTGTGGTGGGACCACATAGCATCGCATCGCGATACTCTTTTAACTGCAGAACATTGTGGTACTCCGTTCCTTTGCGATTGCGATCAAGCGCCGATGGTGGGGACCACCAGCACGTGCCTTTTTCATAACTTAAAGAACTTTCGCCATTTAAATACATTTTCATCAATTTTGGTTGTTGAGGGCTTAAAAGCCCGAAATGACTGTTTTCTCTGTAAAACTGTTCTTCCATGTTTGGAACCACGATAGTCTTTGTCCTTGTGCAAAAACAGCTGCGCCCATTCTAACATTAACTTCTCCTCTGCAAATTCAGCTGCAGCCATAAACAATTAAATTCATCCTTACGATTTTCCCCTTCTTTTTTTTGAATGCGCAGTGTTGCGCATGCAAGCTCCTCTGCTGCCGATGTACTCTTTTTCTTCCTGCTCAAAGGCTAGTAAGTGACTTTAATATTTCAACACTAATGTCGAGCTAGCCCACTAAGGTGCCAAAGGTTCCGTTGCTTCAGGCACAATGGGTGGAGGTTGTGCGAACACGCGATTACTTGGCAGAGACCACTGTGCAGTTCATTTATGAGGGCGATTGAAAGTAACCTGCGGTATATATCCCTTGGGGTTTCTTCTTGCCTGGTTTCCTTTGTCATGGTGAGGGCGATTTCGGACAGATAAGTCCACCAAGGCGAGAGATGACGAAATAAGCTCCCCAAAATGCATCATTGTAATGTTGACTTAGAATACTTTGAAAAAAAAATCGATTGTGAGCACACCATATCTCAAAATCACTGTAAACAAACAAATCCAAAATTAAGAAATATTCGTGCTTTGAGTATGGCATCTCTAACACGTTAGAAATTTTACAGCAAAACTTAAGACATAATGTTCAGTAAACTTGGTTTTAAGTTAATTTTATTTTAGTTTTTAAATGAGATTAAGTTTTTTTTTAGTATTTCAAGTTTTTTATAACAAGGTTCGGGTGTCTCAGGTTCGGGTGTTCTTTCAAATTTTTCTAACTTATTCCAACTAATTACTTATTGATAAAATATATAAAAATATTTAAATTAATATAATTACTTATTGATAAAATATTTAAATTTATATAAGCCTTTTATGGTGGAGAAATCTAATCACGTGAAGATATGATGGAGAAAGTCAGGATAGCCGACTCAACGAATAACGGATATTTCAAACTGATATAATTATTATTATTATTATTAAAACTGATATAATTTTTTTAAAATTAATATAAGCCATTTATGATGGTTTTCCAATCACAGATCCTTCGAAGCTTTCTGTCATTAGAACGCATGAAGATATGATGTAAAAAGTCAGGATAACGGACTCAACGAATAACGGATATTTCAAACTTAATGTCCAGCTGAACTGTGCCTGTCAGGATGAAAGCCGATGTTGTAATCGGCATCTAATCAGATGATTGTCAATGCAACGCTTGAGGAGTACAGTGAAGTAGCAAAATAATGAATTCCTTAGTGGATTGAGGGTAAATAAGTGCACAACAAAATGAAAATTTTCACTTCAACTTGGTCAGTCGTCAGTCGATATCACATGGACGGTGGTCTTTTCTTACACACATATACGGGAGAGCTGATTCATCCACTAGAAAAATAGATTCCTCCTGTACTTCAATCGGACAAGGTGTTGCCTCACTGTTCTTTCAAGGTCAGCGTTAATTTGTTAATCCTAAATTTCTTGAGGAAAACAATTCTCAAATGCTGGGCAAATTAATGATACTTTTTATAATCAGATATTAAATTGTTCCAAATTCATGTATGAAATTCTTATATATATATATATATATATATATATATATATGTGTGTGGCCTGTATGATTTCATAATCAGGAAGACTATGGAACTCAATGTTAATCAGAATGTATTTTGTTAAAAAAATTTGGCATTTCTGATCTTTTACAGATGATAGGAATTTTGGATTTATTCCAGACTTAACCTTTTAAATCTAAATCTATAGTCTGATTATATTGTTATATTATATTAAATTATAAATCCAAAATTATAATATAATAATACTAAATAAAATTAAAAATAAAAATAAAGATAAAAAATTGATTGATTATCTCAATTTTCTTGAAATTTGATTCAATAACTTTTAATTTTTAGAAAAACAATCTCTATATTTTAATCTTCATTTTTATTCAATTTATAATTACAACAATTTATCAACAATCCATCATTATCATTTATAATAAACTTTAAAATCGATTTTAAATTTAAATAAGCTAATGATCTTTTTGAGTTATTATCATTTCCTTACTCTAAAGGCTAGTTTGTTGTTTAATAATTTCATTTAAAATTTTATTTATTTAATAATTTTACTTTTAAATCTGAATACATCAATCATCTTTTTGACTTAATTAATTTTTCATTGTACTTTGTTATTTAATAATTTGATTTTAAATTTAAATTTAAATACACATAATTGCATAAGTTCTTATCAACATTGTATATTTTTAATTTTTTTATTTGAATTTATTTCCTTAATTGACATCATATCAAACTTGAATAATATAAATCATATGCTATACAGCTAAGTTGAAATAAAAATATTGTTTAGAATCTTGTTAATTTAGGTTTTATTGAGTAATAGAGTATGGCATTTTCTTAATTGTAATTGTGCATTGTTTACAAGTATGAACAACTTTTAAATTTATAAGTTGTCAAACGAGTTAAATTAGATATAAATTAATTAAATTATTTTTAAAAGTAATAAACATTGTATATTAATGTTAAATTATATAATCTTTTGTAAAAAAAATTTCTCAAACACTAATAATATAATAATATAAGTTTGAAAAAAAAATTGCAATATCTACTACTAAGGCATAGATACTAGTAATTTAAATATTATATATTAAAAAAAGAAAAGAAGGGAAAATAAATAAATTTGAATGTAATAATTTAAAAAGGTTGATTTTTTATTTGGTAATTTTTTTTAGTTGAAACCTTGCTCCAATAATTAATAATTTAAATATTATATTAAAAGTTTTTTAAAAAAATAATTTTAAAATTATTCATATTATTCAAAAATAATTTGAAAAAGGTTCCTTATTATTTAAAAAAAAGAGTGGATTTGAATTGTGTGACATTTTGAAAATAATAATGAAGTTTTCTCATCTGATCTTGATAAGCAACTTAAACTTCTTAAGGATTTCTACTCTACCATGGGTATGTCTGTTAACATTAACAAAACAAAAGTTATGATTATCAAATCCAAGAAGGACACTTTCGCTAATTTTACGTATGACAATAGTAACTTGGAGGAAGAAGTACCTAGGAATTCATATTCATCACAAGCTCAACTGGAACTATAGCATTCAGAAAAGGATTAATAGGGGGTGGAAAGCTTATTTTGGTCTTGAAAATAATTGTAAAATGGCAAACCTGGATAGAAAGAAGTTCCTCTTTGAAACTTTAGTCGCTCTTATTATGTTATATGGATGTGAGGTTTGGGGTTGCAGCATCCCCAAATAATCTTGGAGAAATATTGAGCAGAAGCGTTTTATAACTTATAACCTTAAAATTAAAAGCAATACACCCTATCATATTCTCCTTATAGAAGTGGGTATTTCCCCTATCAAGAGCTTAGCTATGCACAAGCTCAATAGCATAGGAGACCATATACTTCCTAAGCTAGCTTTAAATTCCATCCAAAACCACCTAAGGCTTAAACAAGGTTGGTATAAAGACATGAGGAACTGGTTAAACCATGGGAGATCGACGAGAATGTTGCATTCTAAAACATTAATAACATAAAAAAAATTGTTACTTCTAAGTTCAAAGAAAAAATGTGGTGTGAGAAAGATCTAAGAGCTAAAAGAAAATTAAGATATTATAAAGAGGCCATCGATCCCACCCTAGAATATCAAAAGTATCTCTCTGTTTTAACTAGCTCAAAGGAGAAAATTAATATAGCCAAGATTAGAATGAACTCTCATGAGCTCCATAGTGAAACAGGTCGTTGGACAGTTCCTAAAACACCATGGATGGAAAGGATCAGCCATATCTATGAGAATATGAACATCGAGGATGAAAATCACTTCCTCTTAGGGTGGCCCTAGTACAACCACATTAGAGCTCAATTTCATAATCTTTGTTGCAATTGCAATACTTACCTTCATAGCCTTTTAAGATGTCAAAATTTTAGTGAGCTCTCGAGGCTTCTCTCCAAGCTTTTTGAGCATAGGAATAAAATCTTAAATCAAACTAAATAACTCTTTTCTTTAGGTCCAATAGACCAAAGATTGGTCTCAGTGGACGTTAACCACCACCACCATCATCATCATAAGGTATATTATTTACATTTATTACAAATTGCTGATTATTAAACAATATTATTTTAAGAAATGTATGATATTAAATAACATTAAATATTATAGATTTCATGATCACATGAAGAAACAAAGAAATTTATTATTAAATTCATAATATTTTGGTCATTAATTAATAATAATATTATTCAAGAACTTAAATATTATTAAGTTATGATTCATTTTTAAAGTAAAAAAAAAAGAAAAAAAAGTTATTTTTAAGTGTAATTTTTTGAAAAAATTTCTAGTTTATTTTAAGATTTAATTTGGATAAAATTAATAAAGCCAATAAAAAATGGTTATTTATTTATTCACTTATTTTTTTTCAAATTTAATTATGTATTTTTTTAACTAATTTTTTTTTATAATTTTTTATGATTTAAATGAAATTATAGTTATTTTTCAATTAATTATTTATCTATCGGTTTAAACTTACTTATTTAAAAATAATATTAATTTATAATTTATATTTAGAAAAATGAGTTAAAATACTTAATCTTAGGTAAGAAAATGAATTAAAATACTTAATCTTATAAATTAAGATAATAAAAAAATTTATTGAAAAGAATTTTATAAAATATTCCAACAATAAAAAAAAATAGTTTTCATGATAAACCACAAAAAAAAACTTATATAAGAAATTAGTATATAATAAATTCGAAACATAACATTTATAATATGAAATTGGAGAACCACCCATATGCTAGGCCCTTTCAATTACTTTGAAAGTGAGATTAATTATGAATTTTGATATAGCAAGGCTTTTAACCTGTTTCAGTAGCTTTTTCTGTTTGAGTTGGATTTCAGTTTTTTCAATAAATCACCTTGGACAAAGAAAACATATTTTTTTTATCAATAAATTAATACGCAATTTTCAACGAAATCTATCTTAATGGGACATCATCTTAATGCTTTGGGATCATTAATCTTAAGGGTACATTCTTACTTTGCAATAACTTTGGAAGTAGCAATTTGTTGGCATTTTGGGAGTGATGTTCACACTCGTAAATCATTATGAAATTTGAAATTAGAATTAATGTATTGAATTGAATAACCAATCAAATTAGATATAAAGAATTATGTTATTTAAAAAAAATTAAATAAATAATTAAATTGGATATAAATATTAATAATGTTTGATTATATAAATTTTTTTTTTCTAATATGAATTTAACCAAAAACCAAATTACAATATTCTAGCTAATCTATATAGTATTAATAAAAATATTATTAAATTATTATATATATATAATGGATAGTTCCAAACTAATTAAACTTAAATAATATGAGTTTAACAAAAAAAACCAAATTGTAATATTCGCAGCCAATTTATATAGTATTAATAAAAATATTATTATTATTATAAGTCTAACCTTTCAAAAATTAGTCCAAAATAATTTTAACATTCTTGAAACTGAAGCGACTATGAGAATGTAAGCTCAAATAATATAAATTTAACCATAATATTCCCAACCAACCTATATGATATTAATAAAAATATTATTGAATTATTATAAGTGTAACCTTTCAAGAAATTTTCAAGAATTAGTCCAAAATAATTTTAACATTATTGAAACTAAAATGACTCTGAAAATGTAAGCTTAAATAATATGAATTTAACCCAAACACCAACTTGTAATATTCCCAACCAACCTATATAATATTAATAAAAATATTATTAAATTATTATAAGTGTAACCTTTCGAGAATTATTCCAAAATAATTTTAGCATTATTGAAACTGAAGTGACTATGAGAATGACCGGGGAGTCAATTCTTGAGATTTTTTGAGTATTCTGGCTCCCTGTTGCTACTAGGATGTGGTCACTCTCACTCAGTTGCCTCCGAAGCCCCTACAGCTATCCAAATACATTTTATATTTCCTTATGTGCCATGAAGGGACCTCACAGATGAATGAATAAATAAAAAGAGGGAACGCCCCGATGTTGTATTGGCGGTAACTTTGAAAACATGTGCATATCTTGTGAACTGGTGTTTTCTTCGGT
>JAXQQM020088018.1:0-33584 GCA_034641835.2 Pinus albicaulis
AAAAACTTATTTTTCTACACGGCCATAGCACGCATTTAATAGATATAAGAAAATAAAACTTAAAAAATATTTAAATGGTCCATAGAAAAAGAAGGGTTTAACTATATTTTCATCGATGTTAGTAAATATTTGTGCAAATTTATTACAATGCGCAAAGATATGAGAAAAATGAAGACTTGAATAAAGGGTTAGGATAATGTGGAAAGAAATGGTTTGGTGAAAATATGTGTGAATTATTTTGATAATAAAAATTGTTTAAAAATTCATAAAATAGAGTTGGAAAATGTAAAATATGGAAATAGTATAATAAGTTATGATATAAAATATTTTGATAAATATTGAAAAAAAAGAAGTCCTTGTCTTTCAGTCTCATGCCCTTGTAAGTAATGTCAATGAACACAACTTTTCTCTTAATATTTGAGGTGATCCAAGTAGTCACATGAGGTCATCAGATAAATAATATGATATTGGTAGTTTTTAAGGTTTGAACTTCAGAAGTTGTTTTGGGGTGTTTCCATGTGTTTCTTGAGATTCCAACACCTAAAGAAGAACATTTAAATTATTTTACTAATTTTGTTTTCAACGAACCAAAGTCCTAAAATAGAGGAATGGTTGATAAATTTTATTGTCTTAGCAAAGATCCCTTTTTCTTGTACTAACTCAAAGTTGGCCAAAGCAACATCACTCTCAACACTAACTTGATATTAAGTTTAAGGTTCTTGCATTTTGGGGATGTTAAGTTTAAGGTTCTTGCATTTTGGGGATTTTTTTTATGATTTTGACATTATTGTAAAATGTCATTTCAACTTTTTGTTATTGGCTTTTTGCAAATGGACATTGTATAGATATTTTTTTTTAAAATTAACTATCATTTTTCTAATAATTATATTGGTAAAATGTTTGTAAATTTTTTTATTAATATAAATTAATTTTCAATTGTATTTTCGTGTTTTGTTTGCTAATAACATTTTTCATTTCATTTTTAACAAAATTTAGAACATGTAATAAATTAGAAACTTTTCAAGATAATATTTTTGGTATAAATTAATAAACCTTATGTTGCTTAACCCATCACTTAAATATGGTTTAATCTTAATTACAAAATTTATTGAAACATGGAAACCAATATTTAGAAGTGTTAGATGGTGAGTGTAGAGATGATATTTAAAGTCAAACTTTGGAAATTTGTATTTGTATGTGTAAATATAGTGAATTGGTGAAATGTGGTGGTTCAATTCTATTAAATCATTTATGGGATGTTGAGATGATAATTATAGATATATGTTTATATAATATATAAGATACACATATTCATTGTTAAAATGAAGTTATATTAATTTATTTTATTAAGTTTTATATTTTATGATAATTTTTTTTTATTTTTTTTAATTGTATAGTTATCTTGATAGCACAAATACTTTTTTTAATTAATTTGTTTGCATATTTATGTGATATTTTTTTATTTGAGTTGTGTGAGTGAAAATAATTGTAAAAATAGAAAACGAAAGTTTATAGGAGATAAAATATATTACATAAAACATATGTCATGGTAGATTTGAAGCCTTCTTCCTTTTCTATTACGCTATAGCACAAGGGATAATAGTAATGAGTGTTGGAAAATTTGACAATACTGATAGGGGGTGAATTAGTATTGTAGGAATTTTACCAATTTAAAAACTTTCTTTCACTTGTGCAGGAATACTAGGACACCATTAAGTACTTCAACAATTCCTTTAAAACATGGTAGGAAACAATATCAACAATCACAATGGAACACACAAGGAAAAAACAAATTCTTCAAAAATACTCTTCAATTCATTCACAAGGCAAGCTACAACTTGTTACAATTCTCTGGCTACAACCAACAGGAAGCTACAACTCCCTGATTTATCAGCTATAACTGAATGGAGCTACAACCCCAAATATTTACCAGCACCCACTAGAAGGAGCACAAACCCCTGATTTGCAAGCTACAACTTGCATGACACTTAGTGGTTCAACTTTCATACATTTTCATACTGGAGCCATGAATGCCTTCTTTGCTTCCAAAATAAATTAATTTCCTCAATCACCAATACCTTAAGCAATCTCTGATCATTGAAAAAACAACAACAACTTCACCATAACTCTCTTACAAAAGTCACATAACTTGTCTATAAAAAACTCACTTTCCTGGTTATTTTAGCATGTTTATATATAAATTTAGCTTTTTGGATTCTTTTATGTTCTTGTATTGTTGCATGAGTTCTTAATTTTTCCTTTGTCCTATTTATTTCAGTCCTTTGACTTTGTTTACCATGTTCCTTTTCTACTAGTTAAACTGAGTTATTTCACTGATTCTAGCTAATCTGGCCTTTTACAGGTTTTAGCAGAAGTTTTATATTTTTATTTGTAGTTAACTTTGGATTTTACTACTAAATCCACTGCTAAACTAATAGTTCAGCCAAATTTCTACTCAAATCCCTTTTGCTCAGCCTTTACCTATTTTTCTGCCATAGGAGCAGGTCTCTGTGACAATTGGATAGGCCTTTAGGCACTAAGCCGATTTTTACCTATCAAGGGACAAATTTCTTTGTTCTACGCCCTTGGTATATTTCTATGTGAAATGACCAAGGGTCAGGTGCTAATCCTGTAGCCATTTTTATCCCGAATGCATTTCTTTTAACTGTGCAAAAAGGCTTCTTTATACATCCTTTGGGGTCATGTCGTCGGGTCGAAGTGTCCTTTGGGGTCATGCCCTCTTGCTTTTGATTGGTTTTCATTGTCCTCTGTGTCTTGATGCCTATTCTCTCGACACATTCCCTTTTCCCTCTTATGTACCGCTGAGTTCATCGCTATAGGATGACGTGTTCTGTGGGGTCCTCCCGACCTCATTCTCATTTTTAGTTGACCACCTACTATTAGTGTCGATGTGTCCTAGTAATATCCTCTCAAACATTTATTTGTGCACCTATAAAATTCCTCTGGGATTTGTCGTATGGGTTGATTTGTACCATGGGTTCCACTCACTACAAGATCCAAAAAAGAATTCTCTCTGGGCTGATTTTTTTCCTACACACCCACGTCATTCTGACACCTAATCAACCCATTGATTCCCTCTATGTGCTGCTTCAAATCCTCTGGTATTCTTCTAGCGAGATGACGTCATGCTGAAATCACTCAAGCCACATGTTTCCTTCCAAGTGGTGACATATGTCACCCGAAAATTGCCCATTTAGATACCTAAAAAACCAAATTTTCATGCCACGTGTCCACCTATGATTGGGCCTTTTCTGATGTCATCATCAATGAATAATATGCTACCACCTGTCGTATTTTAGAGAGGAGAGAGAAAGGTTTTGAGGCCTTTGTTTTTCATGTTTTTCCTTTATAAAACTATAAAAGGGTCCCGACTTATTTCTACTAATTTTCTTTGGTCCATTATTTCTCCTGGATGGATATCCTATGCGCGTTGCTTCATTATTCCTCCAGGATTTCCTCTCTAGGCTAGCCCTAAGCGGGCTGAGTTGTCAGAGTGGGGACATCCCATTCGACTCCTCATTGGTCTCTACTCCGTTTTTGTATCCCAACATCCTGTCTCCTGGAACTTAACCTTTTTTCGCCCTTTGCAATCCTCTAAGGTGCACTTGCTGGGGTAAGTCTGCTAGGATGGCGTCACCACTTTGAATCATCCCACTATTTTCATCCCTATGCTTAAATGTGTGTTCCATAACTATATTTCCAAGTTACTAAAACCGGGTGGGCTCCACCAACGCCCAATAGAAATTCCCTCAGCTATTATGTTGTCCATTCATTTCATCTTGGTCCTTTATTTGTCCACTCCACTATGATTTTTTGTCCAATTTGACACTTGTGCCAACTTTTTTTACATGCCAAAATCATGTCCAACTACCTTCTAATAATGTTAACTTTGACTTAAGGTCACCAAACTTTGACTAGCTCTATCTTTTGATCCAGGAGGCCATTTTCAGACTTCCACATTTCAACGGAAATCTATTTCATAGCCCTTTCCATACAAGTGGATTTAACCTACATTTGTGGTGGTATGCTACACAAAAATTGGCTTCAAAGGCTTTGCACACCTTTTATCCATGTTTGTCCTTAAGCCTCCTACTTGTGCTTGGAATTAGATCTATTGAAACATTTTTTGACACATGTTCCATCTGCTGACATAAATGGAAACCCTATTGCCATAAATGACAACATATTTCCAACATTCTCCCCCTTTGGCATTGATGGCAACACCAAGATATGAAAAAAAAAAAACATCCTCATCAAATATGATTGATTCTTTTGAGTACTGCTCCCCCTGAGATGAACTTCTCTTGTGCATTGTTGCTATTGTTGTTGTTGTTTCTCTTGTTGTGGCTTGGTCATTAACACCTCACCTTTTACTCTTTATTTGATCACTATTATCTCTCCATTTTATTTGTTTTTTTTAATTGCTATTCTCTCCCCCCCTTTGACGTCAATTGAAAAGACACCAACATCCTTCCCTTGTCACCATGCTCCTTCTGTCAACAATCATTATGGCCATGTTGATCCTATTGATCCTATGGACCTGGAAGCTTACATATTGATATGTTGAAGGTACAAAAACTACCTTGCTTCCTCTTGAAGGAAAAGCTAGTGAAGGGAGGTGAGAGAAACAACTCCCAATTTTTTCCTCAAATACTCAATTTTTTCTCTAAACACTGGCTTGGTGAAAATATTAGCAACTTGTTCTTTTGTAGGAACATACTCCAACTTCACAGTATTATTTTCAACCTTATCTAACAAAAAATGGTACTTGATTGGAATATGCTTTGTCTTGCAGTGAAAAAATAGATTCTTTGACATGCTTATTGCACTTGTGTTGTCAAAAATAATGGGAATAGGTTGATCATAGAACAAGTGTACATCATGCAAGGTCTACTTCGTCCACAACAGTTGGGTGCAATAAGAAGTTGTTTCAATTTACTCTAGATAAACTGTAGATAAGGAGATGGATGATTTCTTCTTGCTTAACCATGAAACTAGGCGTTCTCCAAGAAAGAAAGAACCACCACTTGTGGTATTTCTATCACCTACATCACCTGCCCAATCAACATCAGTATAAACAGTTAATGTTTTTTTTTCACCTCTAGGGTACCACAATCCATAGCCCATTGTTTCTCTGAGATATCTATGAATCCTCTCGGATTCTAGTAGATGGATTTATCTGGGATTTGATTTGAATATTCCAACTATAGCAATGACCTGCATGATGTTCGGTCTTGAAGTTTTCAAATATAAGAGGCTTCCAATGATGGATATATATAAAGTCTGGTCCATTGCTGGAGATTCATCCATCTCACTACGTTTGTAACATGTCACCAATAGAGTGCTCACTAAAGAGCATTCTTCCATGCCAAATTTCCTCAACACTTCTTTGATATACTTGATTTTAGAGATAAAAATTCCTTTGGGGGTATGTGTAATCTAAAATCCAAGAAAGTAGGAAATATCTCCAAGCATTTACATCTTGAACTCAGCCTTCATATTAGTTGCAAATTCGTTGGTCAACAAATATGAATAACTAGCAAAGATAATGTCATCAACACATATCAACCACCACTATAAGTTTGTCATCCTTTGCTTTGACATATAAGCTGTTGTCATTTTCACCTATTTTGAATCCACATTTGAGCAAGTAGTTGTATAGATTGGAATACCAAGGTCTAGGGGCTTACTTAAGACCATACAATTCCTTCTTGAGTCTACAAACATAATCTAGTTTGTATGTTAGATGAAAACCTTATGGCTACTCTATGTACATCTCCTCCTGTAATTTTCCATTGAGAAGGGAATATTTGACATCCATTTGATAAATTTTGAATTTCTTAAAGCAAGAAAATTCCAAAACATTCTTATTTCTTCTAATCTAGAAACATGAGCAAAAGCTTCATAAAAGTCTAGTCCTCCTATTTGAGCATAGCCCTTGCATACCAATCTAGCTTTGTTTCTTACCACTTCACCACGATCATTTAATTTATTTATGAACACCCAGTTTGTGTTAATGACATTTTTATTAGTAGATCTTGGAACAAGTTCCCAAGTCCGATTTTTCTCTAATTGGTCCAATTCTTCGTTTATTACTTTTAACCAATGTTTCTCTTGACTAGCTTGTACAACATCCTTTGTTTACTCCATGGACAACATGGAAACATGTGCTTGTGCAGGGGGATTCAACAACTTCCTTCTTGTCTACACATAAGTATTTAATTCACCAATAATCTACTTAGTTGGGTGGTTTTTTTGTACATACCTTGAGGGATCTTTGGCTTGAGAACGAGAGGGTTCTTCATTGTCTTCTTCTATAGATCGCTCAACGTATTCTTCATTAATGTAGATTGGTGCATCAACGCCGATTTTTTTTGGTTGTTTATCTTCTTTCTTAACGTGTTAATCAACCTTGACATCAACACAATCAACGATCCTCTTAGTATTTTTATTATAGCACCTGTATCCTTTGTTGTTGTGTGAGTATCCCAGAAAAATTCCTTCATCTTCTCTTGCATCAAATTTCCCAAGTTTCTCATCATTTCTCTTGATGTAGGATTTGCTACAAAAAACTCTAAAGTTTTTTACTATTACAAGTATGACATCCCATAGCTCATATGGATTTGTCACTATTCGGTCTAAAATGAGCTTTGTTGAGAATAAAAATTGTGGTATGAATAACTTCTTCCCAAAACCTTCGTTGAAAATTCCATTCATTCATCATGGCTCTGCCTAATTTTGCACTGATATATTTTCTCTTTCTACCACACCATTTTGTTGGGGAGTCTATGCTATTGTAAACTTCCTTTTGATTCCATTCTTATTGAAAATTAATAAAATTATTTTGAAGTGAACTCACCTCCACTTTTAGACCTTATGATTTTTATTTTGCAATTAGTTTCATTCTTATCCATGGATTTTAACTCTTTAAACTTCTCAAAAACTTTAGATTTCTCTATGAGGAAGGAAACCCACATCATCTTACTGAAGTCATCATTATTAGAACAAAATATAATTCACCTGTTGGTGTCTATGTTCTCTATGATCCACACAGATCCATGTGTACCAGCAGCAATGGCTTTGACGATGAGTTATCTTTGGCCTTGAATGGAACTTGAGTTAGGTTTCCCAATTGGTAGGATTTGCAAATAGTATTCTCTGGTTTTGAAAGCCTGGGAAAATCCTTGACAATGTTTTTCTTGCTAAGGTTTACTATCTAATCAAAGTTCATATGCCCAAGTATTTTATGCCATAACCAAATTTCATCAATCTTTGATAAGAAACACCTCTTTGTCTTCTCTTTGATCACACAGACATTATTATATGCTCTCACAACTTTAACGACTATCTCACTTGTGCCTGTAGACTTGGTTTGATAGTTTTTGGCTTTAAAGATCACATAATAGCCTTGATCACACATTTGAGATACATTAAGTAGGCTATGCTTCATCCCATCAACATATAAGACATTCTTGGCTTCACCTTTTCCATTAGATAGACTAACCACTCCTCTTGCAATTATTTTTCCTGGGGCATTATTTCCAAAAGTCACATTACGTTTGTCAGTTTGTTTCCATGTCAAAAAATTTCTTTCGTCTCTTGAAACATGGCTAGAATAACCACTTTCCACATACCAATTCCCCCCTTCATTCTATGAACATAAAGCAATATCACATTTCTCTGATTTCTCCATTTCTTTCCATACTTTGGGTTTTTGCTCAAATTTCTCAATTACTATTTTTGTCTTATTCTCCTTTAGCCTACAATTGAATATTATATTCCCAAAATTTTGACATTTAAAACATTGCACCAAATAATTTAGAGGATCAAAAGAATTATTATTCCTCAATATACTTTTCTTATGTTGAAATCTTCTTTTAGATCGGAGCTTCTTGTCACTACTACATTTCGCAGAAATTCCGACACTTGGTTCCGACGCTTTTGACCAAATGTCGGAAATTTCCCCAATTTTTTTCCATCCCGCCCGAAACCGTTGCTATACCGACGTTTATAGAAAAGTGTCACAATACCGACACTTAGAAAAGTGTCGCCATTGCGACGTTTGGAGGAAGACGTCACACTGGCGACACTATGGCCCAACGCGTCGCTATTGCGACGACTACAAGTGCGACACAATGTCTAAGTGTCGTAATTGCGACGTTTGGAGGCCTTCGTTGCAATAGCGACGTCTTTTCTGTCGTCGGTATAACGACACTTATATGCGCGCTAAATACAAATATGAAACTTATATGCACGCTACATAAAAATGATTTTATTGTTTCGTATCCGTCGCAATAGCTACATTAACGTCTGATATCACGCGCGCATCTGCCCTCCGCTCTTGCAGAACAACATTCGCCCTCAGCTCTTGCAAAACAAAATTTTCCCTCAGCATTCGCCCTCAGCGTTCGCCCTCAGCTCTTGCAGAACAACATTCACACTCAGCTCTTGCAAAATGGTAAGTTCTTACTGCAGGCCCTTCCTTTTATAGTAGGGTTGACTCTATTTGGGTTTTTTTGGTCAATTCCATTGGATTGTGTTAGGCTGTAGAGTTCTCTCTAGATGTCAAGAATCAAGATTCAATACCCTCTATTATCTTCATCACCCAATACAAGATTTAAATTTTTCCCAAAGAAACGCTTATTAATTTGGCGGCCATTATTTCTCCCTGCTTTAAAAACCCTACATTTAAATGAAAACAAGCATTGCATTTCAACTACAAAAATCTATTAGTGTTCAAATGTACATGTGTGCTACATTAACGTCTGATATCACGCGCGCATTCACCCTCCGCTCTTGCAAAACAACATTCTCCCTTAGCATTCGCCCTGAGCTCTTGCAGAACAGCATTCGCCCTCAGCTCTTACAAAACAACATTCTCCCTCAGCTCTTGCAGAATAGCATTGGCCCTCAGCTCTTGCAAAATGGTAAGTTCTTACTGCAGGCCCTTCCTCCTATAGAGGGTTGACCCTACAGCCTAACCAAATAGCTCCACTTGAGAAAAATTTTCATAATCTTGGGGCTGGATATACTGCAGAGCAAACAATTGTAGTTATCATTCGTGCTCCAATATATTAATATACTTTTTACATTGAGCTGAAGAAAGGGAAACAAGCAAATGCTAGCCATCATACAATGCTTTGACATAAGAGTTTTGAGTGACATACTTGAAAAAAGAACTCATCGACTGATATTTATAATCATTTGAGTTATTCAAGTTAAACACAATGTCAAGAATCAAGATTCAATACCCTCTATTATCTTCATCACCCAATACAAGATTTAAATTTTCCCAAAGAAACGCTTATTAATTTGGCAGCCATTATTTCTCCCTGCTTTAAAAACCCTACATTTAAATGAAAACAAGCATTGCATTTCAACTACAAAAATCTATTAGTGTTCAATTGTACATGTGTGCATCACTTGTGTAGGGTATTCCTTTTCCACTTTCACATTATCCAAGAATGTGTGCAGTATAGTTCATATTTTTTGTGATTTAGATTATCTTGAAAAAGGAAAGGTAAATTATTTCCCATGGAAAAAAAAGGTTTTCCCTTTTTACTACTGGAAATGGTACAACAAAGTTCCATTTCTACCCGAAACTCCTATGAAACAGGAACCAAATAAAGGCCATGTCCTCGATGGACATCATTTGGCTTTGAAAATGGCCATTGCACCGTGTTGTTTCTTATATTACATCACGATAGTTTCTTAGGTCATTTCTTGTTTCTTGAGATGAAAAACAACCAAAGAAATCGTGAAGATCCTTTTAAGAAATAAATGACCATTTCTCAATCATATCTCAACTATTTTTTATTTTATTCAGTGGTTGCTTCCTTTGAGAGAAATTTGACACTTTTATAAGGAATATAACATAAAAACACAAAATGGGAAGGAATTGATGATGTAGATGACCTTTAGTTGTTGTCAATTAAGAATTGATAATACACGATGCATGTTTTGTACTACAAACTAGATTCCTTCCTGGAGTTAGGACACAAAGTATTGAATCAAAGTTGTAGTTTCTAACTTCTTGTATTGGTTCATCAATCTTGAAATTCGGACATTGCATGTCTTCATTGCTTCATGTTTGAATAATTTGCATCATATCGTACAATAGGAAATTAGGAATTATGATTATTATTACTTTATGGATCTGTTAAGTTACTTTTAAGTTTGCATGGTTTAGTGTGAAATTATTCTAGTCCCGAAACACATATAATCAAGGAATTATAACGTGATTTCAAACATTAAATATCAACAAAATCATTTAAAGGATATTGAAAGGAAAAAGGTGATGGAAGATAGAAAGTGCCTTACTTAAATGCTCTAAGGATTTTTCAATAGTTTCTCCAAAAACTTCACTTCAAGGCCCTTCAAGATCGTCTCCAACAATGCTATACCATCAGCTTCAACAATGTTGCTCCAAAAATGTCCTCAAGGTCTTCACAACAAGTTTACTAGAAGTTGCTCCAACAATATATTCAATAAGGTCTTCATTGTCAACTCGTCTCTTGTTTGGGTGCCTTAATGTGCAATGACATGTTTCCAGGACTGAATTCAATGCAAGGTATATTTGAAACTCTAACTCTGTCGTCCAGTGTCTTATTAGAAATTATTTCAGTTTTCATTTTGTGTTTTTAAGTTAGATATTGTTTTCAAGTTTTTACATTTATAATTTTATTACAATGTGGTAGACTGATGAGAGCAGTGCAGAAACAACCCAGAGACGGGATGATCGCGGAAAGAGGCCAGCGGAAGAACATGTAAAGTGCCAGCATTGCTCTATCTTCAGGTATTTTAGTTACTTACATAATTGAAATAATATTAATTTTGTTCAAATATGCAGACACCTAGCCATGGTACGCCTGATGATTCCCTCTTTGAGGAAGAGCTTTCTTCATCCCTATCTCCAGTGTTCTTGTTGCAAAAAAAGGCACGAAATGCAAGGTCGAAATTTAATACTTTGATAGACGCGCCTCAAACACCTGAAACAGAAGAGAAGATAAAACAACTTATGAGCTAGCTAGAAAGATATCAGGTTATAATAAAAAGTCAAAAGGATATTTTTTTTGTTCTGCATGAGATGAATTGTGATAGTTTGATTTTTAATTTTTACATTGACTAAACTAACAAAAAGTTCTTTTGTATGTAGCGTTTTCTGGAATTTGCTGAACCCGGTGTTGGTGGTAGTGGGACATAAGGGCAAGAGATTGCCCAACAACCCTCTCGTACACCTTCTACTCCTTTAGGTGCTAGCCAAGAAACACACCCTGCCCAAGCAGACACCCAGCCAACCGCTGAACGTGTTGGCAATGATGAGGCTGATATGGCCAACTACATTATTGCGTTTCCTGGAGCTACACGTGTCAGCTCCACAGGGACCATTAATGACACGTTGTTGGTGAACGATGAAGGTGTCCCTATAAAGCATGTACAACTCCCAAGTAAATTTTAATATTTTAACTATTTCATGTACTTTATCTAAAACATATTTATTACGATTTTTATTTTTAAATTAATGATAATATCTTCTTCTTTTTTCTGTGTAGGAAACAATGAGTTCTACAGGTATCTGGAGAGCCATGCGTTGGTAATTTTTGGCCCAACCATACGCACAGGGTGGAATTCCCAGAGTTCCAACCTGAAAAAAGAACTTCTAGATTATCTAGAAACCCTTTTTGGGGTCGGCATATTTGACAAAACAGCGGTGGCTCGGGTAGCCGGAAAATATTTGAAATATACCAGGGACACCTATAGGACGCAATTGCAATTTAACCCTAGATATGAGCATCCTCTCACAGTTCCAGAGAGTGAGTGGAGAGCACTCATCCATGACGGAAAAAAGAAAAGGGCAAAGAAAGAAGGAAAAATGCCAACTGGACCCGCAAGGTAAATTACAACTTTAATTCAATAGCTTTAATTTTCTCTATGTCTAAAATAAAAGTGTGCTACGTCATATCTGACTTTAATATTTTGATGCTAGGTTGCCTGACACCTCAAAGGAAACCAAAGATAGGATTGAAAAAAATGGCCATCACAAGCTAGGCCAGGGCGGCTACTTGAAATTGGCCGCAAGAATTGTAATTAAGTAGCTAAACATCTTATAATTAATTGTATCGCCTTCCAACGTTTTTGTAATCCTATCAAATATGATTAAAAATACACAGACATATGTAATGTAGGGTGATGACTTCAGAACGGAAACAACAGAGGAAGATAAAAATATCTCTTTCCATTTCGGCTATCAAGCCGTAGTTGAACGTCGCATAAGCTTGGGGCAGGTCCCAAGATCCAGAATGCCTGATAAGGTAAAACATTAACCTTTCAATATGTTTGTTTTCATACATAAATTTAATGTCTAAAAATTTTGTTTAAATCAAGGGAGCAACACTACCGACGACGCAAATAACCCAGTTTTAGAGCCAAATGTAGATGATCCTCACGTGCAACCTGCATTGTAGTAGGGACCAGGCCGACAATGCTACTATCAGTGAAGGCCGTGACGGTAATTAATTTCCACTTATAATTTTTTCTAATTATACCTTGATGGTTGTCCTTATAACGCTTTTTGTTTAAATGACAGAGAATGTTTCCCTTGAGGATCTTACCACCAGAGAGGAAGACAGGGCAACAGTCCCAACGACGACAACTGGTGCACCAGGTAAATAATCTCATTGCAATTTTTTTTATTAACATTACCGAACTAGTTCAATGATATTTAAAAACTGACAATTAAAATTTAATATTATCTGTTTTTGTAGGCGATGCCCCGTCACTGGATGAGACCAGACATCGTGACTACGCAACTAGGTCAGCGACGACAACTGGTGCACCAGGTAAATAATCTCATTGCATTTTTTTTTATTAATATTACCGAACTAGTTCAATGATATTTAAAAACTGACAATTAAAATTTAATATTATCTGTTTTTGTAGGCAATGCCCCGACACTGGTTGAGACCAGACATCGTGACAACGCAACTAGGTCAGCGGCGACAACTGGTGCACCAGGTAAATAATCTCATTGCAATTTTTTTTATTAATATTACCAAACTATTTCAATGATATTTAAAAACTGACAATTAAAATTTAATATTATCTGTTTTTGTAGGCGATGCCCCGTCACTGGATGAGACCAGACATCGTGACTACGCAACTAGGTCAGCAGTGCGGGTCGAAAGGCACAAAATAGGAGCAGAGCATGATGATATTGATGATGTAATTAGGAGCTTTAAAAATATGAAGAAGAAAAAGAAAATTCGATAATGTAAAATATTGTATTATTATAAGACAAACGTTACCAATGAACATACTTGGAACTTTTTTTGCGTTATATAAAAAACTCATTTATCATACTATTTTTATGTCAAGCATTAATTGCAATGTTTCCTTGCGTACTTTTTGTTGAATTTTTTTTATTATTAGTTATTGAATATTTTTTTTTATGCTCATGAAAGTAAAAAATGAAATATAGATTGGGTATTGGGGAATTGAGAGTGATGTGAGGGGGGGGGGGGAGGGGCCATAAGAGCTTCCACCTTCATGTGGTTGGCCCTGTTTAGTAGAGAATAATTTATTGGAGCGATTTAATCTTGGAGCAAATCTCCCTTGATCCAACGTAGCAACAAAAAAGTCACTGTTGACTTAGTTGCTACTCTTTCAGATCGTGGGAGGCTTGTTCCAAGTTCATGCGACTCCAATAAATTGTTCTTGAAACGAAGAGGAGCTTATTCAAGTATGTTTTGACATTTTCAACATATGTTCTAACATTATCATAAGAATGCATCTTAGAGTAAAAATACTACATCAATTACTTGTATTTATTGTATAGATAATGATGGATTTTGATTGACTTGGCAGTGCAGGTACAAATCCTCTTGCATCATGAGCAATACAACTTGTCAACCAGTGTCATGTCCAGGATATTTTTGCTTGTGCGCTTGACCAAGTTCGTAATGTCACATTTTGTAAGTTCCTTTATAGTTCATAATTCAATATTAAGCTTGTTCATGATTATTATCTAGGTTTTTTGTATGTGTTTTTTCATCTATTTGATTGTAAGCAACTCTGCATGTTTCCTGTTGTTCACTATGATTTCTCCCATTACCACTCCCAGGATGAATCCCACTTTATTGTTACATAGGTTACTTTATTGTTACAAGTGAGTCTCAAAAATGTTCTCCATATTCATACATATTTCCATTATGTCATAACCATTTAGCTCTTATTTCATAGCCATTTGACCTAAAACCCTACATCAAGTAACTATTTTCATAAATATATGGGTTAGGATCCTTGTTTTCCAAAGTTATTTATTTTATGTATTTTAAGTGAATTTATGATTAGAAACTAGAAAATTAACATAGTTTCATATATCTATATATGTGTTATGAGTTTTGTGATATGTGTAGGTCAAAAGGAGACTTCTAGAAGACCCTTATGTGGCACTCTAAAGCCAAATTCGAATTTGGTTGGAGAAGATTATGGGATCAAGAGGATATGTGTCTCACTTCCTTGTTGTATTGAAACTCTAAGAAGATATGTGTCTCATTCCTCAAGTTGTGTTGAAACTCTAGAAAGACATGTGTCTTATCATTTCCTATTTTGATTGTAACTCTAGAGATGGAGGGAGAGATTCATGGACTCCAATTAATGAGATGTCTCCTCATATTTTGTATAAATAGGAGAAGCTTTCTCCTATCATAGGTAATGAAGAAGTAATGAGAAAGTAATGAAAAAGTAATGAGGAAGTAATGAAAAAGTAGTAGAGAAGTCTTTTGTAACAAAGTTCAAGATGGAATGGGATGTAGATTTGTGAGTTCTTTTTAATAGAGAAATTCAGTTCTTTGATGCTGTTTTGATTACAACTTTAAGGAGCTGAAGGACTTCACCAAATTGGTAGCAGAGGGCCCCTGCTATCTAAGGAGGCTTTTACATGTTTTCTAGATAAGTTTCTTTCAATTCTGTTTTGTCATATTTCCTTACTTAGATTGCTTTCTGAAATCATAGCTTTTAGCATAATTTTTCATGGCAGCCCGGGCATTTGCATATCTTTTGACTAATGACATGGAATCAATATTGTTCTGTTGTTAATTTATTTTTCTTAGTTTTTGTTTAATTCCAGTACTGCTTTGTTTATTTCAGTCTTGCACATTTGTTTCAGTAGTTAGATTTAGATATATTAAATTGCTCATGTCATTTTCAGTTACCTCCGAAAGCCACAGCTGGACTGATGGTGAGGGATTGAAGTATGAGTGTGTGGTTTGATATTAGTTTACTTTCTGCAAGTTAGATATATTAAATTGCTCATGTCATTTTCAGTTACCTCCGAAAGCCACAGCTGGACTGATGGTGAGGGATTGAAGTATGAGTGTGTAGTTTGATATTAGTTTACTTTCCGCAAGTTAGATATATTAAATTGCTCATGTCATTTTCAGTTACCTCCGAAAGCCACAGCTGGACTGATGGTGAGGGATTGAAGTATGAGTGTGTAGTTTGATATTAGTTTCCTTTATGCAATTTAGAAATATTAAATTGTGCATGACATCTTCAGTTACCTCCGAAAGCCACAGCTGGACTGATGGTGAGGGATTGAATTATGAATGTGTGGTTTGATATTAGTTTACTTTCTGCAAGTTAGATGTCAGTTACTCAAGTTGTTTATGGTTACTTCCGAAAATCATAGCTGGACTAATGATGAGGGATCGGAAGACAAGTTGATGTAATTTGATTTAGATTTACTTTATTGCAACTTTTGGATTTCTTTCAGCATAGTTTCTTTTGTGTTTAGACAGCAGCAAGAATAGTTTGGTTTCATGCTCACTAGTTCACTGTTTTGATTTATTAGATTAGCAACACCTTTTTCATTTTAGTAGCACATTTTCATTTCCTTTCAAGTTTTGTCATTGTATGTTTCAAATTCCTTTTTCAGTTTCAAGTTGGTAAATCATTATAAAGGACATCATTGCCTTGAATATCCATAACCATGCTTGTCTTTTAGAATTTCATAAAAATCCAAAAACGACAAAAAGTAAGAGATAGGTTATCTTGCACATATAGTGCGCTACACTTCGTCAGCTTACGAATCCCTGGTTGATAATTTATGTTAGCAATTTAGGACACACTAAATTGACCAAACATTTTGGCGCCGTTGCCGGGGAAGTGTAACTAGGTAGCCTTATTTCTTACATCTAAAAAAAAATTAATAATTCTTAAGTATGCTCTCCTCCTGCACTTTGTGTGATCTGGAGGATCAGAAAAAGGATTGTTATGTAAAAAAAAAAAAATTAATAATTCTTGAGTATGCTCTCCTCTTGCACTTTGTGTGATCTGGAGGATCAGAAAAAGAATTGTTATGTGAAAAAAAAAAGGAGACAAAATAAAACTTCATCATTTCAATTGATTCAACAATTTAAAAAAAAAAAATTGTTTTCATGAAAAACTTTGATTTCAATAAATTGTTTTTGTTTAATGAATATATATGTGTATTTTTAAATTTTTGAAAATATAACATACATAATTTTATTAAACAAATCAATTAAAATAAAAATGAAAATAAAAAAAAAATGAAAAAAAAAATTTTAAATTGTTTTGTTACTAAGATATATATGTATATTCTTATTTTTGAAAATATATATATAATTTTAATAACAAATCATTAAAAAAAAAATCAATAAATTGTCTTTGTTTAGTAAATTACATATGTATATTTTTAATTTTCCAAAATTAACATGTGTAATTTTATTAACAAAACAATTTAAAAAAAAAAAAAATCATTTTGTTTAGTAAAACATATATGTATATTTTTAATTCTTGAAATATAACATATATAGTTTTATTAACAAAACAAATAAAAAAAAAACAACAAAAACAAAACAACAACAAATCAAATCAATAAACAAAAATCCATGAAATAGCCATGGCATTTTTTTTCAATAAAACAAAACACCACAGTTTCTCCACGTTGAGAACCTTTGCACAGGCTCGTAACTCCATCTATTCAAAGAGGCAAATCAGATATGACAATTCAAATGCATGCAAAACAATTCAATTCAAACCTAGCGCCCCATTTCAAAACAATTCAAATGCATGCACAGTCCAGTTTTCTGAGAATAACATTTTTTGCAGAAATCGTGCTCTTGTGAGTTCTGTAGTCACAATCATTCAGAGATGATCAATTTGATGCCTGTTGCTTATGGCACTGCTGTAAATTTTGAACCAGCAATCCAGGTGAATATTTTGATTCTGATCATAGCAGCAGACCTGCGATTGTACAAATGAAAGAGCGGCCTTCTTGGTATACTGTTCACTGTAATACGCTGTCAAATAGCAATGACAGAGCATTTTTCTATCCATTCCTGTAGATGAAAAGGGAGATTGTGATTATGAACAGTCCAGGGATGAAAACAAGATGCACATGAAACGCAATTTTGAACCATGTTCTGAAAAAAACGATTTTTGTTGCTGAGGCAGAACCCAGAAAAACGCAAATTGTTTTTGACACGTCAATTTGAAACGCGTTTTCTGAACAATTTAGGATGAATTTTGAAAATCCACGACATGGGTGTTTTCGCTAACGTGGTCAATTAGATAACCCAGAAACAGTTTTAAGAAATTCGTGGCGGTCAAGGAGAAATTCTCGGTTCTTTGAAGGCCATTTTTGCCTGCCGCGTGAGGAAAAACGATTTTTTCTGAGTGAAGAATTTGAAAACGGCACTCTGCATTGATAATTCGGTTTCCTGATTTCTAGGAAGAGGAATTCTAATCAAAATCAAACTCTTATCATGGCATTCAATGCACATTCTACTCATTTTTGAATTTAATTCAATTTCGTTTTCTGAATGTTGGATTTCACATCTCCTTTATCATCTGCCCAGCAATTTTTGGTGCTTCAATGACATTATTAAACACCAACCATTATGATGTTTATTCAAAGGGATGCCACATCACTATGGAAAGACATTAAGAGGGCATGGGGATGAATTGAGCAAACTACAGGAGGATATTATCAAGCACATGGTCGTGCAGATGGCACAATGAACCTTAGTAGCATAAAGGTAAGCTCAATTGAGATTGAACGTGTCTATAATGGCAACTGCTACAATTGGAATTCCAACTGAGGGGGTGGTCCTGAATTGTTACTGATTGTGATAGTCCTCAAGGATCAAACAGATACAAAAATAAATTTTGAAGAGATGAAAGATTATATTTTGAAATAGCAATCATGCCTTTTATGTTCTTCAATACTTACCAATATATTATTTTTCATCTTATGTGATCTTCACTTACCATTCTATGGTCATTGCAAAGTCACGATTGGTCAATGTATCTGAGTTTGCTTTATTTAGCATCATTTTTTTGAAATTTAAAAAATTGCATTTCTCTTTTGTTGTTAAAAAAAAAAAAAAAAAAAATCAGTAATTTTGAATCAATGAAATGAATAAGTTATTTGCTCACTTTTTCTGAAGGTATTGATTAAATTTGAACTGATGATGAATGATGAATGGCTAAATTTTTATTCAAGATTTTTAGCTACAGAAACCGTCGACATTCTGCAGCTGAAGTCCAATTCCGTAGCTGTTCTTCAATTCCGCAGCTGAAGTCCAATTCCGCAGCTGTTCTCCAATTCCGCAGCTGAAGTCCAATTCCGCAGCTGTTCTGCAATTCCACAGCTGAAAAACCTCATTGTTCAAATCAGCGTAACTTTCTCATACAAAATCAGATTTTGATGATTTAAGTATCGTTGGAAAGGTCTCAACAAGATCTATACAATGAGAAATCCATCATTAGAGTTTGAAATGGCAAATAATGAAATAAATTGCTGAAAAAAAGCTACATTCAACTTGAGGCACTAATTCCAAAACAGGTATAAATTCTTTTGATTTTTCCTTTGAGAACTTGTTTCATTAATACAAATTCTTAGTTTTATGTGTAAATATCATAACTAGAGAGATTGATCACCTCTCTCCCTTTGATAATCTTACATTCCATTGCAGAAGAAGTATTAGTTTTTTTGCAGGTTCCAGGAGGAAGGACAAATGACTACAAGAGAATGGTGTCTCTTTAAGAGGCCAACTTGTTTCATAAGAGGATGATCAGCAACAAAGAGGAGGAAATATGTTGATGCAAAATCAGATCCAAACAGTTGAAAAACTTTCAGATACTATTGTCTCCATCACATCCATACCTCATAATAAACCATTCACCTCATTTCACTTCATGTTTTCCATTTACATTCACATCCACTTTCCATTTCTTTTTGTCCATTCATAACCCACAAATAAAATCAAGAGGCTCATTCACATGCTTATTTCCCATTGCCATCTTCCATTTTCATCTTCTATTTCTTGTCATTTTCATTCTGCAAATAAGCCATGCTTCAATACAAATTATTGAGTCCATAATCCTTTGAGTCTAAGTTCTTTGTAAAAACACCTTGAGGCTTGCATGCCTTAATGGCAAGTTCTCATGCTGACAAACAATGGCAATACATTAATATCTCTTGTTTGTTAGATCTTCTAGGTGACTCGACATCGGCAAAATCATTCGTACCTAGCAAGATGTGTTTGGGCATCTTGACTCTCATTGTCATCAATGGTGAGAGTTCTCGTGTTGACTAGTGGCATCCATTAATGGCCACTAGGTCAACAATTTCCTACTACGTTCGACATCAGAACATCTTTTCACATAGTAGGAATTGTGCCAATGAGTTTTGAAGACATGAAGACTATTATTTTCAGCATTTTGGAGCAGATTTCAGCAAGTTTTAGTAGAAGCAATAAAAAGTCATCTCATCTCTTTATCCATGACTCCTCTTGTTCAGCCATTTGAAGAAGAATATGATCAAAATTTTGCAGCCACCACACACACACAACTCATCCACATTTAAGGTAAGTGAAGGTGTGTTGTTTTCTAATTTTTAGTCATGTAATTCATTAGAATGCTAAAATTGTAACTTTGGAAAAATTCCTCACTCCCTTTTCCACATTGTCATATCTTTAGTTGGGGGAGGAAGGGACATCATTTCATATCCACATGTCATACACTATTACACATTTTCATTTCATTTCCACCCACATATACTTCCCAACCAACTATTGTTGCAACATGATCCAAAAGATTATATGCCTTGCAAATGATCAATTCATTGATTAAGTAATTGATTCTAAATGTTTTCATGAACTTTGATGCAACAAAGAAAATAAAGCATTGTTACACAAGAACCAATGCTTCAAAAAAAAAAAAAAAAAATGGTTGTTACACAAGAACCAACCATTGAAAAAAATGGTTGTTACACAAGAACCAACCATTGAAAAAAAAATAAAAAATGTTGCAATCAAATGTATTATACTTTGCCAAAAAGGAAAAAATCAAGAAGCAAAGTTTGGAATGAATCTATATGAGCCAAAACTCATAAAAGATCAACTCATGGACAAATGAATCATTGCAATGGTTGCATGAGGACATGCAACAACTTCAGTTGGGGGGTATGTTGAGTCTCAAAAATGTTCTCCATATTCATACATATTTCCATTATGTCATAACCATTTAGCTCGTATTTCATAGCCATTTGACCTAAAACCCTACATCAAGTAACTATTTTCATAAATATATGGGTTAGGATCCTTGTTTTCCAAAGTTATTTATTTTATGTATTTTAAGTGAATTTATGATTAGAAACTAGAAAATTAACATAGTTTCATATATCTATATATGTGTTATGAGTTTTGTGACATGTGTAGGTCAAAAGGAGACTTCTAGAAAACCCTTATGTGGCACTCTAAGGCCAAATTCGAATTTGGTTGGAGAAGATTATGGGATCAAGAGGATATGTGTCTCACTTCCTTGTTGTATTGAAACTCTAAGAGGATATGTATCTCATTCCTCAAGTTGTGTTGAAACTCTAGAAAGACATGTGTTTTATCATTTCCTATTTTGATTGTAACTCTAGAGATGGAGGGAGAGATTCATGGACTCCCATTAATGAGATGTCTCCTCATATTTTGTATAAATAGGAGAAGCTTTCTCCTATCATAGGTAATGAAGAAGTAATGAGAAAGTAATGAAAAAGTAATGAGGAAGTAATGAAAAAGTAGTAGAGAAGTCTTTTGTAACAAAGTTCAAGATGGAATGGGATGTAGATTTGTGAGTTCTTTTTAATAGAGAAATTCAGTTCTTGATGGTGTTTTGATTACAATTTCAAGGAGCTAAGGACTACACCAAATTGGTAGCAGAGGGCCCCTGCTATCCAAGGAGTCTTTTACATGTTTTCTAGATAAGTTGCTTTCAATTCTGTTTTGTCATATTTCCTTACTTAGATTGCTTTCTGAATTCATAGCTTTTAGCATAATTTTTCATGGCAGCCCGGGCATTTGCATTTCTTTTGACTAATGACATGGAATCAATATTGTTCTGCTGTTAATTTATTTTTCTTAGTTTTTGTTTAATTCTAGCACTGCTTTGTTTATTTCATTCTTGTACATTTGCTTCAGTAGTTAGATTTAGATATATTAAATTGTTCATGTCATTTTCAGTTACCTCCGAAAGCCAAAGCTGGACTGATGGTGAGGGATTGTATTATGAAATGTGTAGTTTGATATTAGTTTCCTTTCTGCAAATTTAGATATATTAAATTGCTCATGTCATTTTTGATTTATAATGGTGGTCGGTGGTGAGGGATTGAAGTATGAGTGTGTAGTTTGATATTAGTTTACTATGAGAGTTAGATATATTAAATTGCTCATGTCATTTTCAGTTACCTCCGAAAGCCACAGCTGGACTGATGGTGAGGGATTGAATTATGGATGTGTAGTTTGATATTAGTTTCCTTTCTGCAAGTTAGAAATATTAAATTGTGCATGACATCTTGAGTTACCTCCGAAAGCCACAGCTGGACTGATGGTGAGGGATTGAATTATGAATGTGTGGTTTGATATTAGTTTACTTTCTGCAAGTTAGATATCAGTTACTCAAGTTGTTTATGGTTACTTCCGAAAATCATAGGTTTGGACTAATGATGAGGGATCAGAAGACAAGTTGATGTAATTTGATTTAGATTTACTTTATTGCAACTTTTGGATTTCTTTCAGCATAGTTCTTTTGTGTTTAGACAACAGCAAGAATAGTTTGGTTTCATGCTCACTAGTTCACTGTTTTGATTTATTAGATCAGCAACACCTTTTTCATTTCAGCAGCACATTTTCATTGCCTTTAAAGTTTTGTCATTGTATGTTTCAAATTCCTTTTTCAGTTTCAAGTTGGTAAATCATTATAAAGGACATCATTGCCTTGAATATCCATAACCATACTTGTCTTTTAGAATTTCATAAAAATCCAAAAACGACAAAAAGTAGGAGATAGGTTATCTTGCACATATAGTGCGCCACACTTCGTCAGCTTACGAATCCCTGGTTGATAATTTATGTTAGCAATTTAGGACACACTAAATTGACCAAACGATTCTTATGATTTCTCCATTTACGATTTCATAGGTTACATCATGTAAAGTTGTCAATCTCGGGTTGGTGATGAGCTTTAGTTCTCCAGATTTGGGGCTTTTCTGATATTTTCTCCCTCATGTCATTCCTGCATCACCTCGTTGTTTCAGCATGCCAATTGTCTACCACTTGTACCAATTGGCACATGTCAATCTCTGAGTGGTGCCACATTTCACCTATTTTCAGTGAGAGTTTAGGGTTTCTCTAACATAGCTTCAGAAATCCGATTCAGTGCCTGCTTGAATATTGTCACATAATACTCATGGTTTGGATTGATGAGCATGTTTTGAATGGTTGGTTGAATCATAAGAACCACCCATATAGTCATCTTGAGATATTTCAGAAGTTTTCTCGGGTTTCCTTTTTCACCGTTTCTAGTGGGTGGGATGGTGTGGGGTGATCCATCAATACTGGTGCTCTTGTAGTAGGGAATTTGTTTTTGGGGATATAAAGGATCATTTGATGTAGATATCCCATTGGATGCATTCATAAATGGGCACGAGAGGTCAAGAATTTAAATTAAAAATATGCAACCTCTAGCATGGCAACCTGAAGGCTGCGAGAGACACTGGTTAAAGATTGTTTTGTGGTGGCCTTAATATAGTCGTGATTCCCATTGGATGCATTCATAAATGGGCACGAGAGGTCAAGAATTTAAATTAAAAATATGCAACCTCTAGCATGGCAACCTGAAGGCCGCGAGAGACACTGGTTAAAGATTGTTTTGTGCTGGCCTTAATATAGTCGTGATTTATTTCTATTATCTTAATGCAAATATATAGTCCGGTATCATTAAAATGAGGATTGTGGTTGTATTTCTCTTTGGTTGTTTCTCTCTTAATGCTCCAGAAGTTGCCAAAAGTTGCGATAGTTGTTTAGTTTGCTTGTTACAACTTAAAAGTGGTTTTTAGCAATGGGAGTCATGTTTTTTAAGGTTCATACTAATATGAAGATCTTGTAATTCTATATTCAGCATAAGAGAAGATGGCCTCTTCTTTGGGCGGTATGACAACAATTGCCACATCTACCTCATTGGGTAACAATGGAAAGGGGAAAAAGTTGGGTGCAATGTTTGATAATTATGGCAGACAATTGTCTTCTCTTTCAGTTTTTTCACCCATTTCTTTTAATCGCTCAAGCAGAAGAGGGACTCTGAGATTACGCGACAGAGAGAAGGTAGTTAATACAAGAGCTATGGAAAAGGAGTTGTACTTCAACAAGGATGGCTCAGTGACAAAAAAATTGCAGGTCAGAGAAAAATTTATGTTTAAAGGAAGGTCACCTGCACGTGAAACTTCACTGCGGTGGATCTTTCCTTGTCCACTTATATTCGATTTTAATGTGTTATTTTAATTTTTCATGGAGGGTTGTTATTTTAGATGTGTGCTCTGGTTTTCTTTTTAACTTTGTATTAGTTCCCCCTCTTAAATGTCTTAGATTTGGTAGGCATAATTTGAAAACTCAAAGGTGAAAGGAAACATATTTGTTACCCAGTGGTCTAAAAGGAAAGGGTTATGGCTGAGTCAAATTTTATTTTTATTGACAGTGTAATGAAATGTATCTCAATGCTATGGTTTTGGCCTTTTTATTGGTCGAATTAGAGGACCCAGTTGAAAATATTGGGGCCAAGTAGGCTGGTTTTCCTTTTTGCTGATGGTTTGGTGTATCTAATTGAACTAGTTGCCTAAGGTATTTTTGGTTGCAAACTCCTTTTCATTTTTTATATAGTATTGGCGTTGTGGAATACATTTGATTGTGTTGTCTTGTTAGATCTACAACATTTGTAGTTGTTTAGTCTTATGGCCGAGGTGCACTTTTATTATGGAAATAGTTGATGCAATATTGTCATTTAATCCTTACTGCAGGGTAGCATGTTGAGAAGTTTCTTGTGAAACATTTGGTATTCAAAATGACACTTGATCCTATACAGCATCATGCACTTGACTTCAAAATTCATATTCAAAGTGTGCCGGACAATTCTTGCAAAATTTCAAATATTTATGTTGTTTTAAACCATTATCTTTTTCATGTATTGGATGCTGAAAATGTGAAAAAGACTTTGGTATGAAACCAATTGGTGAATAATTTCCAGCACAACAACCACTTCCAAGACATGATTTAGAAGTAGAACAAATGTGCTTATGAAGCATAGAAAGATATCCTTGATGCATTGTCGATGTTTGGCTAGGGTTATTTTTGGAGAAAATAACTCCTTATTCCTAGAATAGTGATCTTCAATACAAGTAAATGCCAGAGAAGAGAGATCATCGTGTGACGCAACAAAACTGAAATTGGACCCCTAAGGAGAGCTGGTGTGTCTACAATCGCTCTGTCAGCATTTTCCCCTGGTTTACCCCGTTCTTTTCCTCCAGCCTGGGTCTTCATTGACTTCTTCTTTCTTCGGGTTTATTTATCCAATTCGTAGAATTTGATAAATAAATACCATCCACAATGGTTGGACTTTAATTTATATTCCCGACTTTATATTATCTCCAAGCCTTATAACCAATGTTTAACTTTCAACACTTTGTATTTATACTCCATGTTTCTTTTTAAATAAATAACTTGTAATGAACTTTCGGCTCTATATTTCACCACCCAGCCTTACAACAATCACGCTCCAGACTTATGCTAATTATCCGCCAATCGTTTAATTAAACAATTTCTTTATACTCCGGCCCCACCTATATATATCAATAACCAATCAAACACTCGTATCGTACCTGGCTATCCTCCGCACACCTTAGTTAACCTCCGGGCAAGTTCAACGTGCGACCATCGTCCGATGGCCCTTCTCCAAATCAACGACTCTTGGCAATTTCGCTCGACTTCCAACATCGGGATTTAACGTGCGATGGCACGGGTTAAACGGTGGTTTTACAGGGGTCACTTCGCCACGTGTCGCATTCCCTATGGAATCGCTCGCGAATAGGAAATACCGCCTACTCCGCAAAAGCGGTGCGATATGGGCAACCCGCTTTTGTGATTTCGCTCGTGGTTTTGGTAGAGGGCTTGACCACGGGTGCATGTCTGGTTCCACTATCCTTTTGTTTGTTAACTCATGTCCAATCCTCGGGTCAGGTTCCGAAAGCACAACAATTTTGTCTCTTTATTAAGCGGGATTTTAATATTTGAGCAGTGTTCACGACCACAGTGTTCACGACCCGGTTCTCTACACAGGACTCGCCTTCGGGTGGGGTGGAGTTCACGAGTATCCAACAATTTACGGGAATTCAAAGACGAGGAAGAATGGGCGGTGCTAATTTTAATGTCTCACGGATTCATAATTCTTCACAATTAGCGGTTCGAGATAATTCAATGGCAACTAAGCTTGGAAATCATTTAATTGGAAACAATTTTTCACACACAGAGGTTTATTGCAGAAATCCCCTCTCTACTCTCCTCTTCCCTCTCTACTTTTATTCATCCGAGGAATTACAATTTATATACATAACATATGGCTCTTCGGTTCCTCTGAGAGGACCATTCTAGAAATCAAAAGGTCTAATTATAATAATTCAACTAACTGAAATTGTTCGACTCCTACAACTCTAACTAGTCTAAGTAATACAATTAGCTGAGGTATTGACACCTAGCTGTTACAACTCAAATGTTTTCGAACCCTCCTAGCCACAACATGTGGACAAAACCTCCTACATTGCTGGCTAGTGCCTAATGCCCCTGCATCATCGTGTGACATAAACCTATTAACAAAAGTGAGCAGGGAATGATTATTAATTATGGCATACTAAGTTGTCAGTGATTTTGACTATTTGTCTTTAACATGTAAAAATGTTAAATTCCAAACTTACATCATCATGGTATTTTAGTAGATGTGTGATAGGTAGTATGATAGTATCATATTACCATTCTTCCTTGAGGAACCCACTTCATCCATTAATATTGCTTTTCTAAAGAGTAACATTGTAGATAAACTTAAAAACATTTGTTAACTATTTTTGTTTGACCATTTGATTGTGTTTGATATGTAGAACTCATGGCAGCTAGTGTTTCTCCACTCATATTAAATAATTATTTCCAAAAGTTTCTTGTTACTATTAATTTAGGAAAACCATGAAGACGATGAATTTCTTTCACGGACACTTCTGCCACTTGGCTTGTTGTTTATGTACTTTGAGCTCTACAAAAAAAATCTACAAAATTTGTCTATACAAATGACCACAAAAATGTAATACTTACCTTTATATTTCAGTAACCCTGTAATAAATTCTATTGATATATCTTCTAGTCTTTGAATATGTATGTGGAATGGTTGAAGTAACCCTAGAGATTTTACTATCTCTCTTTTATTTATTATGCAAACCTGACCTTGTCTTACAAAATTTTGAATATCTTTCTTCATTCCTTCCAAAAATATATTTTTTTATCCTTTGAGATGTTTTAAGGAACCCTGCGTCCTACCATCAGAGAGACATGGGACTCCCTTAATATTTGTTTATTCAAATATGCTTGCGTGCATAAAAATATTCTACATTTGCACCAAAGTATATCTCTCTTCCACTCCCAATTCTCCATAGAGTTCATCCCATCCTTTATAAATTTTAGTTTTTGTTTAGTACTATTGTCATTTTTCCATTATGGCAAGCTTCTTCTAGCCACCTAGGAATAGAAAATGTAATTGGATATAAATTTGAGGCCTCTTCTATTTTAGAAAGAGCATCATGTACTAACTTTTCCTTACCCTTTTTGCAGATTATCTCAAAATTAAAACTTTTCATTTTTTCTCCTCATTTTTGTTAATCTTCTAATGAAAATCATAGCTTCAAAAAATAATTTATGCTATCATGGTATATCTTGACTTTAAAGTACCTCCCAATGATATACTATCCCCATTTTTTATTGCATGTAATATTGCTTCCATTTATTTTTCATACGTAGATTTCACCAAATATTTTTTTTGAATTCCTTGCTTTTAAAAGCCAATGATATCCCTTATTGTGTTAATGTTACGTAAATTCCTTGTCCTAGTGCCTCACACTCTACTATGAATGTTTTACCAAAAGTAGGTGCAACCGATGTTGGTGTAGAAGACATGGCATCCATTAAAAGAGAGAATGCCAAAGTAGATCATCATTCCATATAAATGATATTTTCTTCAAGAGATTGTGAGTGGACTTGAAATGCATGCATAATTCTTAACAAATGATCAATAATATCATGTAAGTCTAAAAAATCTTCTAAGAACCTTGATTTTCTTAGCAATAGGTCATTTTGTAATAGCTTGCATCTTTTGAGGCTCCAACTTCACTCCTTCCTTTAAAACAATATGAACCAAATACTCAAATTCTTATTTCCCAAAAGCACATTTGGATATTTTCACATAAAAATGATTGTTCTCAATAATTTATATAACTTTTCCACATGTTTACTAGTGTGGTATTCCCATGATTTATTATAAATATGTGTATTATCAAAGAAAAACAACACAAATTTTATAATATGGGATCAAACAAAATTGTTCTTAAGTCGAGCCCGCCGGACTTCAAACGGCGATAAACCATAATTCAAACCAAATTCGCGTTCCAAAATAGCCTGCTGACGTCGGCCAATTTTGTGACGCGAAAACCAAATGAATTCCGCCCTAATCTTTTTTGGGTCCGAAGTTGGCTGGCGTACGGAGGGAGAGTTGTGACGCGAATTTCTTATCAAATTCGCCCTAATATTTTTCGGGTCATTTTCATTGTTCCCCGCCACCCTTTTGACTTTGTAAATAAAACAAATTGCGTCTGCATCATTTTCATTGTTCCGTGCGCTAGCCAGTCTTCCATGCAACAAAATTCAAAAACCAGCTGTTAACGCTTGCTGACCGTTACCTTGCTGAAGAGAATTGAAGCCGAGTATTTCAGGGTTCTTCTGTCATAACCAGCGCCTGTTTAAACACGTTTCATTTCCCATAAACAGGTATTTATTCCAATTCCCCGCTAAACTCTGTAAAAAATCATGGTTTTAGTTTTAATTCTACACTAAGGTCTGAAAAGAAGTTCAGTTTGGTCTTTTTCGTTCCCAGAACTGCAATTATATTCCCAAACCTGGTAATTGTGCCCCTTTTCCACAAAAACCCCGAAATTCCATTTCTGAATCCACAAGAACCAGAAATGGAAGTTCCTATAGCTCTGAATGTCGTGCCCATCAATGCCCCTCACAAGGACTTGGATTATTTTCCTTTAGCCGATATGGATTTTCAAATTAAGGACTTGCGTCTCAGTGAGAATCCTCTTCAAATATTTTGCCGCTGCAGAGACAATTATTTGAATGGTTCTGACATCTTTGGACTTTGGGAATCAAATCTTCCTATGTACCTTCTCCCCTCAGTCCATATTTTTCCTGAGTTAATCCATTATTGCTACGTAAATTATGATCCCAACCAACGAGTAGTTTTATCCCCAAGTCAAAATGTCATTTTCCCAATAACTGCTCAGTCCATAAATGAAATGCTACAAGTCCAACCTGGTCAAGCTCTCACTCCCCTGTCCATGGTTGAATTACTTGAGAAATCTACTAAGTTATCCCATGAAGAGCTAAACCGCCTATGCCAAACCTTCATGTTACCAGAGCATCAGCCTAAAAACCCTCCCCCTTATGGTTATACTTTCTTTACTAATGAGGGTAGACTTATTTTAAAAATGATATCTTCCATAATGGGCTTCAATACTAGTGAGTATGTTGATCACTTAACCCTAGTATTGTTATCCATTTTTACCCCTGGACAGCCTCCTGCTGTCAAGTACGATTTTGCATCTTATATTGCTGACAAAATCCATGATCAGTTCATGAGATTTGAGAATGAGAGAGTATTTAAGTATTCTTTTGTCATATATCATCTCATGGTTTACTTTCAGTCAGAAAATTTCCCTTTTTATGTTAAGAAACTTGATGCCAAAGGGAATCCTAGGTCAGTCATCTTTTGGTCTGCCATTACTCACAATTCCTCTGATTCTCCTTATTCCTATAATGAGTTTGTCGACCTTTTGTTCATCTTGCAACTACCTTGTTGACATGAGTCTCTCCTCCTATAATTAACAATGAAATCAAGAAAATCCTTCAGCTCTCAAAGCATTACAAGATAGGTGATTGGTACCTATATCAAAACTACACAGAGATCAGGATATATGGATGTGAATTATGCCCATTCAAACTGCCCAAGTATGTCCCAATGAGACTCTTTGCATTAGAATATTTCAGGCAGATGAATAATTCAGATATAATTCATTTTTGCAATGCAAAGAAAAAGGCTCAACTCAGGATCAAGATCCAATTAGGTCCCTTCATTTGTAACTCTAGGGAAGTTGAAAAGGAAGCCGAAATGATTTTAGAAGACTATCTCAGACTACAAAAGAGTTTCTACTGGGCGCCTTATGATCCAAACAACTTTATCTGTGATAGAAGAATGAAAAATAAACAGTCACCATACATCCATCAAAGAATCCCAGAAATAGAACAATATGCTAATATGGATGAATGTACAGAAGGGACATTGGTTGAAAATGATAGTGAGCAGGTCAATGTTGAAAATGTAATGAAAGATCTTGAAAAGATACTTGACCTAGAATCTTTTGGACAGGTGCAGGGATCTTCTTCAGCCAGGACTTTACAACAAAATTTGCAGGAGATTAGTACAGTAGCAATAGAATCTAAAGGAAAAGAAAAGGAGTCTGATATAGAAATAATTGAAAAATTCATAATGACAGCGCAACCAGAGACTTCGAAAGAACAAGGTCAAGGACAAATTCCTCCTACTCAGATCAGTGAGCCAAAAATTTCTATTTTACAAACTCCTCTGAATATAGAAAAGGGAAAAAAGAGAGAGGCTGAAACAACTACTCCTATTGGTGGCTCTTCTGAACAGCAAGATGTTAAAAGGCAGAAATTAACTCCCCTTCCAGAAGATGAATCATTTTAGGAAATCCCTGACAGCCAGGGAAGAGAAGACAGTCAGCAAACAGATATAGGTAGTGGGACATCCACTAATTTTCAAAAACAGGGAATACAGAGGCAACAAAGTGCATAAATATCTTCTTTCAAACCTCCAGTAAAAACTGCCTGGGACATCAAAAGAACATTCATCAATATAAAGGCCAGGAACGATCCACTTAGACTTCAAGTGTACAACCAATATTTGAAGATGGCTCCGAAAAATCAAGAAAGATTGATGTCATCTTATGACATCCAACAGGGTAAGATGTTAATGAGCCATTTGAAGCCCAAGGTGCGGCAGCCTCAGACAGCTGCAGATTACGTTAGGAATAATTTTGAAGTCTTAGTAAAGGATATCCATCCTTTAGATCAAATTGAGCTACACAAGAAAACAGGTGAGATGATTTATTCTACTCTGACGGATAAATCAATGATGACCCATAATTTGCAGGATTCTTTGGATAATACTAATACACAGTTGCAGCTTGAAAAAGCATCCTCCCAGGCTAAGGATAATAGAATAAAAAATTTAGAGGAAATAATCATTGGTTTGGGTCATAATCCTAAAGATGTGAAAGGTATTGAAGCTTTGATCAAGAGAAAAGATGATGATATTGCAGCTCTGAGAAAACAATTAAAGTTACCGGCCTTAAGACATCCACAGACTGCAGAAATCATCAAACAAAATTGTGAGGAAGAACTAATGGATTTGCTCTTAAAATTGAATGAGCAACTTACTGCAACTGAAAAAGAGCTTGAGAATGCATTAAAATATAAGCAGGAAAATATTCTAGTATCTACAGCAGGAGTAGTGACAGGTACAGCAACAACAGGTCAGCCAGTAGAATTGTCACAGAGCAACACTGCAAATTTGAACACTGATGAATTAACAAAGTCAATGGAAGATATGAACATTCAAGCCATAGAGCTTCACAAAGCAAAGGAACAATTGGCCACTCTAGAACATAAATATGATCTTTCAGAAATGAGTGTTGCTGATAAAACAAGAGAAGTGAACAAATTAGAAAAAAGAGTCAAAGCATTGGAAAAGGATCTCACATTGGAGAAACCTTTAAAATAAATAAATGATATTCTTTGGGATAATATCATTCAATCAATAAAGGATGTTTGGCCCTCAATTCAGATAATGGATGAACAGAATAACTTAGTTAAATTGGCTCTAGATGAGATTGAGAGATCAAGACAAGAGTTGGGAAATATGCCAGAAGAGGCCAATAGACTTATACATTTTTTGAATACTCAGACTAAGAATCAACTTGCAGAAATTGGTATTCAGGACAAGACCGGAACAATTCTGGAAATAAAGAGAGTTTTTACTAAAAGAACTCTGGTACAAAATTTAGAACGAAGGTGCTCAGATATGCAAGAAGAAATCATTGCCTTTAGAGAAAGATTGAATATTTTGTTAAATAGAGGATTGCCCAGTCCTATAGTTGCAGAAGATAAGCTAATGGACCTTGATAGTTATGTTGAAAAATTGGACAAATATGTTGATAATCAAGCTAGTTCTTCAACCAGTTCATCAACAGCAGCATTGCCTACAGGGAAAAACCTTCATGACAGATTGGAGAATTTATTTTATCTTGAGCATGAAGTAAATCATTTGTTCCCAAATCAGCCTAATTTCTTTAGATATACTGAGGCTAATGAAACACTAAGAAAGTTGCAAAGGACCAGAGTGCTAGAAGTTCAATGGTGGGAAGAAATTATGGAACTTTTGTAAAAAAATATCCTTACATAAATTTTTGCCTATTTACCACAGTATATCATGATAAAAAGGATAAAAGGATGAACAAAGGTCAAAGAGTATCAGAGCAGTTAAAGAGTATCAGTTAAAGAGGTCAAAGAGTAGCAGTTAAAAAGTATCAGATTGTCGATAATCTCCATGTGGACCGTTACTGGGTTTAATATCAAGTCCCTGTATGTGACATGGGGTATTTTTCTATCACTGTCTGGGGTGGGACTTCCACATTTATGGATGGATATTTGGGTTCCAATCTTCAGATGTGAAAATGTAATGACTTCATGGACTTTTTTACTTCATATAATATATTCAAAACAACGTTTTTTCTCTTGTGAAAAAAAAATGATTAATGTTTATCACTCTGCCTTCAAAACTAGCGATGCTGGTCTATGTTGCTGGTTTATTAATATGGTCTCATAGTATTTTTATATTTGGGACATATCACACTCCTCACATGATTAGCGTTTTTCTCTGTTCAAGGATTTTGGGTACTTTAATTTTTATTTGGAACAATGGACGTCGGTACTCTATCTGTTGCTTTAATATTCTACATACTACTATTTCACTTTCTTATAGATGCCTCGGGCATATTTGGAAGCTTTCTCAGATTGTCGATAATCTCCATGTGGACCGTTACTGGGTTTTATATCATGTCCCTATATGTGACATGGGGTATTTTTCAATCATTGTCTGGGGTGGGACTTCCACTTTTCTGGATGGATATTTGGGTTCAAATCTTCAGATGTGAAAATGTAATGACTTCATGGACTGTTTTACTTCATATAATATATTCAAAACAACGTTTTTCCTCTTTTAAAGTTTCATTTTTTTTTTTTAAATTGAACCTTCCGTCGCAATTCCGACGTCTTGTAAGCGTCGGAATTGCGACATATTAGAAACGTCGGAAGCGCGACGTTCAAAACGTCGAACCACATTTCGTCGTAATTGTGACAGTTTATAGACGTCAGAAGAGTGATGTTCAAAACGTCGGACCACATTTCGTCGTAATTGTGACAGTTTACAGACGTCGGAAGAGCGACGTTCAAAACGTCGGACCACATTTCGTCGTAATTGTGACAATTTACATACGTTGGAAGAGCGACGTTCTAAACTTCGGACCACATTTCGTCGGAAGTGCGACAATTTATAAAGGTCGAAAGTGCGACGTATTGGGAAACGTCGGAAGAGTGACGCTTGTTTGGAAGCGAAGGAAAAAGTGTCGATAGTGCGACACTTTTTCGTTGCGTCGGAACTGCGACGGTATGGTAAACCACGTTTTGCCCGCCCTCTAACTGTCGCTCTTGCGACGACAATGTGTCGGAATAGTGACGATTTGGCCGTCGGAATTTCCGCCAAATGTTCTA
>JAXQQM020088073.1:0-31872 GCA_034641835.2 Pinus albicaulis
TTGTTGTTAGTATGAATTCTTCGTCGAAGTGTACGAAAAAGAACCACTTTAGCTACACATAACTAATAGCCCTAACAACAATAGAGGCTGCAAAACATCTTCAGATCTGCGATTAGTAATAAAAATGCTACAACAAACAGATCTATAAATGGAAAGACATTAAGCAGTAAAATAGAGGGGTTTGCTCCATGCATCCAACAGACAAGACAAGAACACAATTTTTGAAAGAATTTTATATTACAGGGCACCTGGGAGGAAAAAAAGAAGGTGTATCCAGCTCTCCTCAATGGGATGGGTTCTTTGTAGTCCTCAGCACTTCAGATCTAAGCTTTCTCTCTCTTGTAGGTGTAGAAAACCCAATGCAAAAAGTGAAGCTCAATGGGAGCAAATGATGGAAAATGAGACCAAGTGTATAGATCCAGAGTGATCTAGTAGGCAACAAAAGGTGAAGAATGATGGGGAAAACCCTCCTATTTATAACAAAATATTGGGTCATTCTAGATCTTGGTGCATGATTAAAATAATGTTAACCAAATCTAGATCCACCTTAATGAAATATTTTATTATATTTGTTGGAGGGAAAGGGTGTTTGACTTGGGTCAAATCCCTTGATTAGTGAAAAATAAATAAATAAATGATTTATTTATCTTTTTAAGGAAGTGTTTGGAAGATAATCGAATAAATAATGATTTATTTAATTATTTGTGGGTGATTTGGTCATATTTAACAAGGAATATTATCTAAACAAGATTTAAATAATCATTCCTAGAAATTAATAAGATAAATAAAGGTTTATCTAATTAATTTCTTTGGTTTTGGGTTAAACATGACTGGGAATAATAATTAAATTATGGTATAATTAATTATTCCATGAGGAAAATCAAACAAACATGGGTTTGTTTAATATTTCCTTTTGGGGTTTCCTGTTTTAACATAGTGAAAGTGGTTTTACTTAGGGTAAAACTGGTCTTACATGGTGTACTTGGGTCCATCTAATGGTAATAAGTTAGATGACCAAAAAATGGTGTAACAGATTGCCCCCCAGCGTGCGAGTGTTAGGAGAAAATCGTATGACCGAAGTACGTTGTAAGAACACAATCACTAGACATCAAAAGGGGTGTCAAAGAGAGAAAGGTGAGGTAGATAGTGTGTTGAAGGACTAGACCCTGAGGAGACGAGACTCGCAGGTGCAACAAGTCTCTTTTTATGAGAGGGTACCTGTGCTGAAGGCGGCGGGGGAGGCATACCTATGCCCGCCGAGACAAAGTACAAAAGAATAGTGTGTCCGGTAAACAAGGGACCGAACCATAAAGTACAGCTGGCATAAGCAGGAGCCAGATAAGAATACAATGAAGAGTCTCACATACATGCTGTGCCTGGGATAACAGCTAGGACTAGTACAATAATATCTGAGTACATGAGATAGATACAACCCAAATGCCCCCTGTCAATGGGGAAGGGCTCACAAAATCTGACTGATACATGCAAATCAAAGAGGTGCTGCAAGTGGCTGAGGCCAACATCAGCAAAATCTGGAGCGGCATCGAAGGATGCAAAGAAGAGGTCATCCGGGCATGTGGGGGGCTACCTGCAGGGCCACCCCCTCATGAGGGTTGAGACATCTCACACACACCCGGGAATCATCAAGAGCTGCTGCTGGGTCACTGGACCGTCAAGTATACGAATCTCGATCATGCTGAAAGGAGCTGGAGAAACAATCAAGTCAAAGGGAAATGAGAGATCCCCCTGCCTGATCCGAGGCACCGAACAAGAGTGGAAGCTGGAACCAAGGTACATCGCCCTCTAGACCTAGCTTCTGGAATGAATGTGCTGATGTCGACAGAAGGAGGTCCGCCATAGGTGAGGTAATGAGAGATCCTCAACTAAGGCACGAGAGAACACAATAGAGCGACGGACAGACTGATACTAATGACGATAGTGGGAATGGGAAGGACTGAGTAGCGACTGGACGACTTCCCTTGTTAGAGCATAAAGAGAATGGATGACATGGCAGCGACTGACACAAGATCATAAGGGATAGGGAACAGTGAGACTGAATGTCATAATGTGCGACACAAGAGAGAGACCAAGCAATGAAGGATGGAGGGCTATAGTGGGGTGCAAAGGGACGTGGTATAGACTCCATGG
Source organism: Pinus albicaulis (assembly GCA_034641835.2). Lineage (NCBI taxonomy): Eukaryota > Viridiplantae > Streptophyta > Pinopsida > Pinales > Pinaceae > Pinus > Pinus albicaulis. The sequence goes on from JAXQQM020088073.1 coordinate 2,149, forward strand.
ATGCAATGATGACTCAACTTGGATGCTCTAAACAAGGGCGACTCAATGGTGCTGCCACACAGTAAAGGTCCTAATGGGGACCCCGGAAGCATGAGTACAAGGTGGGAACTCATGACGAAAATCGACACGAACATGGACAAGTAAGGGAGCAATATGGTGCCCCAAGTACAAGTGTCGTAAGTGAGGAAATTCGATTTTAGGGAGCGGTGAAGTGACCCTTCTTGGACAAAATGTGTCCGGGCGAAGTGTCAAATCACCAAAAACTAAGAGAAACCCATTTGAGAGCTCGGTGAGAGCTTTCCAGCGGTGCTGACGATTCGTCAAACAGGGCTACGGTGTGGTCGCAGCAGGCGAAAGAAGAAACAGTGATTCTCTTTTAATAAGGCAGTTTTCCCTCCAAAATCATTCATTAGCTATTGTTGCTGTGGTGAATGTGGAGAGGAGAGAAGGCCCTAAATCTTGCGGCGAACGTAGCGGACAAAACGACCGTTGGAATCGAGATCCGTCAGTTGGAGGTAGGAGGCCTAACCTTTCTCTTGCATTTTGATGGATTATTTTTTCAGTTTAGGGCCCAAAATCCCAGAAACAACCCCTCCTTCATCTCTACGGCCGGGTCGCACTTTTTGGGGCAAAAAGTGCGACCTAGGACGCAGGTTTAAAGGCAAAAAGTGCGACCTGGTCCAGAAAATGGCAGAAAACTGCGACCTGGGAGATGAGGGGGTTTTGGTGTTGTTTTATGGCTGGAAGTTGGGTTTTGGTGTTTGGTTATGGTTTTCCCGATCTGAACGCTGACAAAAATGATGTGTTTGTGCAAGTATGGTAGAGTTACGGGTCAACTGGAGAGAGAGAGATCTGGGGACACTTCGGACAGATATCCAGGCGGATCAGGGCGTCCGTCGTGTATTGGCCAGATTTGGGGTTCTCAAGTTTGTGGAGAACCCATTGATGAGAGCAGGGGAACCGTTATTAGCCCGGATTATCAGTTATTGGGATCCAGATCAGGAGATCTTTGTGGTGCAGGGGCACAGGATCGAACTGACGGTCCAAGACGTGTACTTCCTGACTGGTCTCCTGCCACTGGGGATGGTGGGAAACACACAGCCAGTGTTGCCGCGGGGGCGACATATCATGGAGTTCGTGGAACGCCATTGTCGACCGGGTCTCCAAGTCAAGGGGACTCGAATACCGATCGGGGATCTAGAGAGGCTAGAAACCCGTGCAGTGGCCGCAGCTATGCTGCGAATCTTGGGCAGCCAGGCGTTCCATCACATCACTGGGGGGTAGATGATGTTAGTGGAAAGTGTATTGGGTGGGACCTACTATGGGTGGGCCCAAATGCTGTTGGTGTCGCTAAAGTGACAGTTGTCATTATGCAGGCGGCAGGTGAACCATGACTGCGCATATGGGACTTTGTTGTGCGCCTTCTTCTTTGAGAAGATCCCGACCTTGAGGCCTCATGTACAGCTTCCAGATGGGGGCCCGAGAGAGCCCAGGATGCGCCGTTGGGGACGGATACTGTGCAGAGGAGGAGGAGGGGCGGTCGGGCAAGTGTTTCGACCGGAGTTTTTTGCCCATTGGGATCAGATGCCTTTGTACCTAGATGACTATCCCTATAGTGGGATGAGCTATTGTGGAGATCCGGACCTGCCACTTCCGCCTGGTCGAGTCTGGGGGCCCGATGGTAAGTGACAGATTGCTATTCTTGTATGGGCATGTTAAAGTAGTTTGAATAGTAATGTAAGGTACTGAGAGAGAGCCCAGGATGCGCTGTTGGGGACGGCTGCTGTGCAGAGGAGGAGGAGGGGTGGTCGGGCGAGTGTTTCGACCGGAGTTTTTTGCCCATTGGGATTAGATGCCTTTGTACATAGATGACTATCCCTATAGTGGGATGAGCTATTGTGGAGATCCGGACCTGCCACTTCCGCCTGGTCGAGTCTGGGGGCCCGATGGTAAGTGACAGATTGCTATTCTTGTATGGGCATGTTAAAGTAGTTTGAATAGTAATGTAAGGTACTGATTCGTGTAATTTTTGGTATGCAGATATAGCACCGGTGAAACCGGCCGGATATATGGGGCGACCGGCAGCGTCTGGAGCTACAGGGTCGAGAGCAGCGCAAAATGAGGATGCAGTTGCCCTACTGGAGGACATTCGATGTAGATGTGAACGGTTGCTGACCGGAGTATCAGAGCGTGGATGGCAGGACTTAGACGACCAATTCATAGAGCCATGTGTTGGTCTGCCCTCGGAGTGGCGAGGTATCATGCGGCGCATGGTGATAGCCGGTCAGGCGATGCGTGATCTACAGGCTGCAGGGGCAGCGCCATTGGCTCAGGATCCTCCAGATAGTGATTAGGGGTAGGGGCATGTGGTGCCCCTTTATGATGTATGTAGGGGCAGGTGGTGCCCCCAGTTTTGGGTTTTTTTTTGTAACATGCTATGGGCATGTCGTATGTATCAGAGTGGATGGACTCGAAACATATGTTTTGCGACACATATTATGGATATGTATCGTCTTTTGATGGTTGATTTAATGTTATTGTCTTGAATGAAATGTGTGTGATAAATGTCAATCTAGAACATGGTTTGCAATACTATCTACATAGTGATTCTGTTCTCGAGGTACATGGTTGAAAGTTATGGTTTCAAACGCACGTATTAAGATTTTCACTCATAAATAGCGTCTAAACAGCACAGGGTTATGCACACGATAAACACCATTTAGTTGCATTACAAGAAGCAGGGAATCCAAACAAACCTGCAGATGGAGGATGCGATGAAAGATGGCATCGGCTAAAAGACCACGCACTGCATCATATTCGGCCTGATTGTTGGTGGCAGAACCAATGCATACCCCGTTAGAGAGAACAAGGGCATGCAAGGGGGTGAAGATGGCCCAACCTGCCGAGGCGAGATTCCTGGAGTAGCGACTTGCACCATCGGCGTAGCCGATAAAGGGTGTGGACGGGGGGTCCTGCAGAATGTGTGACAAGACAATAAATGAGGGGATGAAAGGAAATGACGGCAGCGTGAGTGTACAGAAGTCATCGGGCGACAATCGCAGGAGGGAGTGTAAGGGGCAGGATGACCAAGACTCAGACAAGGTGGTGTATGAGGGCTATCGGAAACATGAGGAGGACTCGGGCTGCGAAGGTCAACAGAGATACAAGTGGAGTGATCTCGGGTGTGAGGGGGAATAGGGTGATCAATGGACACAACAGGGGAGGATGCAGACGGGCTAGGCTCCGAGCATCGTGCAGAGGAAGATAGGTAAAGGATGGTGACCGTAGACTCCATCATCTAAACATCATGGGGGGGAATGTCGATGGGAGCGGGGGGATCCTCAGGCTGGCCTGAAGCATACTGCGCGAGAATGGGAGAGGCGGATTGATTTTGTTCAACCTCATACTCGCGGATCACCTCTAAGGAGGCGCGGTAATGCGTCAGGTGAGGACAATGGTGGGAGTAGTGGCCATGGACAACGCACAAGGCACAGGTTTTGTTGGTGTGGATAGTCTTGGGGTTCTTGGGAACGGACGAAGAAGGAGTGGGGGCTTCAGGGACCGTAGAGTCGGGGAACGCGACTTTAACCATGGGTCGGATACGGGGTAACTCGGGACAAGCATGGGTGGCATGACCGGTGACATCACATAACGCACAAGGCTTCGCGGGCGGAGGAGGAGCCGGGTCGGTGGTGGTGGTCTGGTCTTTGGGTGCCCCCTTGCGGGCTTTGCCTTTCTTCCCGGGAGCCGTCACAACAGGAGAAGGGTCCTGTGGAGGTGCTGGGGGCACAGTGGCTACGGAGGAAGCGAGGGGGCCGGTTGAACCGGTGTCAAAGCCATGTAAGGTTTGGGGTGACCAGGAGGGGTGGCGGCTGGGGGATCAAGGTACCAGACCGGGATGCCCAAGGTCAAGTTAGGGAGGGAGAGGGTGGCCATGACGGGGACAGAATATACGCCGGGAGGGGGAACTAGGAAAGGGATCTGCCCAGCAGGGAAATGACCAGGAGGGACGGCTTCAAGATGGTTGAGGCCAGGAGGAACTGATCCAGGAGGGTAAAGAGGTTCAGGGATACCAGCTGGAGGGGGAGAGCAGAAGGAGGAGGTCTGGCTGGCTGAGATGAATGGCTAGGAGCAGGTTGCGGAGGGCGGGGGGGGGTTGCTGACTAGCCGAGGCAGGCCGCTTATGGACAGCCTGAGACGATTGCATCATGCAAACATTCGACAAGCTGGGATCAGTGACAGGAGGAGGGGGAAGATGAGGAAAAGTCCCAAGCAGGGTGGAATCTTTATAAACGCCGGGGGAGACACTGGTCAAAGAATCGACGGTTTTCTTGTTGGCTAAAGAAGAGATGGTCGTCTCAGAGGAGGTCTGAGACGGCGGCTCATGATAAGATAGCTGGTCAATGGTGATTATCTTCCCATTGTGTGGGAAAGACATCTTGCGAAAAACCACGGATGGGACAGCAGACATGGCGTAGGTGTAGCTTCGCCCCAATAGAATGTTGTAGTCTAGAGGGGCGTCAATGACTTCGACATCAACGCAAACAGTCTTACCGGCGAGGGTGATGGGACAGTTACGAAATAGGCCAATGGGTTGAGAGGCATGACCGTCCCACGCTCGAAGGGTGATCGTGGAAGGGGCCAGCTCAGGGGATCCGAGTTGCTTCCAAACCGAAGCGGACATCACGCAGGTGGATGCCCCCTCATCAATTATACACCGGGATACATTGGCGTTCCGGATTTTGACTGGGATTTGGAAAGCGACGGAAGGAGGAAGAGGGGGATGGTCCGATTGAGTGGTGTCGAAAACAATCATTTGGTCATCAACAGGATCTACAGCGCCCACGGCAGATAGTAGAGCCTTCTTTTGGGAAGGGCACGACTGGAGGAGTTCCAGTGTGGAAATGGCAGCAGGGGATTGCGCCAAATCATATACTATACTATACGAATGAGCAGCTCGACCAGGAGCAGCTCGACCAGGAGCAGCATTTCGACGTAATGGTCCCTTGGGAATCTTGGTATGGACCTCAACTTTGGGTGGAGGGATATGTAAGGGACCAGGGGATGTCGAAAGAGGCTCTGTAGAACCTGAAGAGGGAGGCTCGGGTGCAGACTGAGCAGGAGGCTTGGGGTACTGACGAGACCGAGTTTGAAGGTGAAGATCGACGGGCGGGGAAGGATCGGAGTGCATCATAAGGATCTGGTAATCAGAGGAACCAGAAATGGAAGGGGGGGCGGCGACCTGGCTGTCAGGCGGTTGGGTAGCCACGAATCCCTGTTGAGGGAAAGGATCAGTGAACACAGCTGGCTGGGTGGTGGCCACATTAGGAGGAACATGAGGGGAGGCGTGTTGTCCGCGCAATGTGGCTTGAGACTCCCACATCTGCCGCATCTGGGGTAAGAGAGGACAATCGTGAGTGTAATGACCATAAACACCGCAACACGAACAGGGCTTATTTGTGCGAAGCGGCCTGTCCGGCTTGGGCGGAGGGCCCTATTGCTGGTTGCTAGTGTTAGGGTCCATACCAGAATTGGGTCCGCGGTTACCAGGGGCAGATTGGTTTTGGTTGCCTCTCCGCCTTCTTTGAGAAGAAGGGGGATTAGTCGCGCCCTGTTGTGCAAATACTTGCCCTGGAGGAGGCTGTAAGTGCTGTTGCGGGTTGTGAGGAGGCAAGGGAGGTGGAAGCGCATATGCTGGAGGAGCTGGCGCACCAGGCTGTGGATAAAGGTAAGGGTTGGGTTGAGCAACATTGAGGTAAGCAGGAGGTTGGGAAAAAGGATGAGGCATGCCGTATCCTGGATACATGTTGTCGGGTGGGGGAAGAGTGCTCGAGGTGTTGGCCCCTCCCTGAGGGACACCATAGCCCATAGGAGGATGAGCAGATGGATGGGAAAGAGATCCAACGATACCGTCGGCGGAATGAGATGCCCCCGGGGCGTTAGCGCCGCCGGGCCTAGGGATGTCAGGAAGGACGGTATAAACATAACCGGATTGAGCGTAGATCAGGTCATATTTTAAGGCTATTTGGAGGGTGGCTTCTTCAGTTTGAGGAAAGTGAGAGGCGACATCTTTGCCGATGGGAGACGGAAGGGTGCGAAGGAACCAGTCCATGTAAACCCGATCTTCAAAGGGAAGGGCTCGACATAAGCTCCGTCTTCGTCGCCATTCCTGAACATGGGCAGAAAGGCGTGTGGAAGAGGATTGCTTAAAGGAAGTCAAGAGCTCCGTGCCAGTGTCGTATCGGAGAGGGAGCTGGAAGTACGACAAAAAGGCTTGGGCAAGAGTCTCGAATGTGGTATGGGAGGAAGTGGCCTGTTCGACATACCATTTAGAAGCTTCACCGGTAAGCGTGCGTTGGAACAAACGAAGACGGATGGAGTCATCGGTAATGTAATTGGAGGAACACCACATGTGGAAATACCGGACGTGATTGGTTGGATCTTCTCCATTAAGGCCCTCGAACTTAGGGATATCAGAGGGCAGCTTGGTGGGCATAGCGGGCCAGGTAGCATTGTGGTGAATGGGGTCATTAATCAGCTGATAGAAATCGGGGAGGCTGAGGCCTGCAATGTACGACAGCACAGGGGTGGCCGGGGTAGTGGTTGTGGCGGTTCCGCTAGAAGTACCCGGCATTGGGGCCGGGAGAACCGCTAGCATTAGGCCCTGGTCCAGACATGGTGAAGGTAAAAGGGGGAGAACCGGAAGGAGAAGGGGGACCCGATGAATCAGGAGAGGAGTCGGAGTGCGGACTCGAAGGTGGATTGGCTCGACGACGGCGGTGCGGAGCAGGTCGATCAACCGGAAACTGAGGATGAAGGCCAAGAAGTCTCCGGGAAAGGCGCCTTGGGGGCGCAATGATGACAGGAAGAAGGAAACCGATAAGGGCAGAAAGGGACAGAATCAAGAAGGTCAAGGGCAGATAAGGTGCAGTGACGATTGATTTTAGAGTCTTTGCCAGGCGGTGTAAACCAGGCGCTTCTTCACTTAGGGTCAGTGTGTGGTGTGCGTTAATTTTAATTTTTAAACCCTTTCCGTTGTTGAGAGCAAAAAAGTGTGCTGCGTAGCTGAAAATAAACCTACAGAGAACATAATAAAATGCTGAAATAACAGAAAAATAACAGCTACGTATGCATCTATCTAAACCAAGAAGGTGGGTCTCTCACAACTATGCTGAAAAGAAAGGGAAAAACTATGGAAACACACACAAAGGAAGCTCAACAGATCTAGGGTCAAAGGGGACAGAGATCTGGAGGATAAAGCTACAGACAAGGGGTGCAGATCACAGCCAAGAGACAGAGGCAAGGTGGCCGGAAAAGGGAAATCAGCAAAAAACCGGGGGGGCAAGGCAGAGGCCTTCAGAGGAGGTCCAAACAAAACGAAAAGAGGTGATTTGAAAGGAAAAGAGGCTGATTTCAATGGATCTGAAAGTGAGGTAACAGATCTGGAAAAGAGGGGGCTGAAGCTCTGAAACCGACGGCTGAAACAACTAAAACTCTTCCACAAAAAGTGGAGGGTACTAAATCCCTAAGGGGCTGGGTTCCCACTTAGATGAGTAAAAACAGATCAGATCTTGGTCAAGGCGGGCTGAGACAGAGGCTGGAAAACCCTGGCAGAGGCTGCAGCAGAACCCAGAAAAATTACAGAAAAAATGCTGGAAAAAAGGCAGGTCGCAGCCGACCCGACCCGAAAAGTGTGCCCAGAAACAAGCCGAGGTGCGACCCGAGGGCCAAAGTCGTAGGTTTAGGCCAAAAGTGCGACCTCCGTTCGCTGTCTCTGCCAGATTTTAAAAGTTGTCGCCTCTGGGCCAAGGCCGGTGCTCAAGCATTCCTCGCGCAATAGGGCCAGAAACACACGGAAGTTAGAAATTTTAATGTTTTAGGGTTTTATGTGAGAAAAATGACATAAAAAGAGGAAAACTAAGCAGCTGAAAAGAAGCCCTAGGGCCTGAAGTAGCTGGATATGCAGGAATATGGAAAACGACAGCGGTCGTAATTTAAAACCCGTGTGGAGTCGCCATTTGTTAGTATGTATTCTTCGTCGAAGTGTACGAAAAAGAACCACTTTAGCTACGCATAACTAATAGCCCTAACAACAATAGAGGCTGCCAAACATCTTCAGATCTGCGATTAGTAATTAAAATGCTGCAACAAACAGATCTATAAATGAAAAGACATTAATCAGTAAAGTAAAGGGTTTGCTCCATGCATCCAACAGACAAGACAAGAACATGATTTTTTGAATGAATTTTTATATTACAGGGCACCTGGGAGGAAAACAAGAAGGTGTATCCAGCTCTCCTCAATGGGATGGGTTCTTTGTAGTCCTCAGCACTTCAGATCTAAGCTTTCTCTCTCTTGTAGGTGTAGAAAACCCAATGAAAAAATGAAGCTCAATGGGAGCAAATGATAGAAAAATGAGACCAAGTGTATAGATCCAGAGTGATCTAGTAGGCAACAAAAGGTGAGGAATGATGGGGAAGAACCCTCTTATTTATAACAAAATATTGGGTCATTCTAGATCTTGGTGCATGATTAAAATAATGTTAACCAAATCTAGATCCACCTTTATGGAATATTTTATTATATTTGTTGGAGGGAAGGGGTGTTTGACTTGGGTCAAATCCCTTAATTAGTGAAAAATAAATAAATAAATGATTTATTTATCTTTTTAAGGAAGTGGTTGGAAGAAAATCAAATAAATAATGATTTATTTGATTAATAGTGGGTGATTTGGTCATATTTAACAAGGAATATTATCTAAATAAGATTTAAATAATTATTCCTAGAAAATAATAAGATAACTAAGGGTTTATCTCATTAATTTCTTTGTTTTTAAGTTAAACATGACTGGGAATAATAATTAAATTATGGTTTAATTAATTATTCCATGAGGAAAAATCAAACAAATATAGGTTTGTTTAATATTTCCTTTTGGGGTTTCCTGTTTGGACCATAAACAACCTAATAAATGTGGTTTATTAAGTTATTTAACATAGTGAAGGCAATTTTACTTAGGGTAAAATTGGTCTTACATGGTGTACTTGGGTCCATCTAATGATGATAGGTTAGATGACCAAAAAATGGTGTAACACTCACACCTGGCACATTTTGGATGCATGCTTCCTTAGCACTCTAGCATGCCTTATGACTGTCTAACATACCATGTCACTCCCTCCTTAACACACCCGAAACTCATTGACACTCCCTGTCACACACTCTTATTCATTCATTTCCATGCATTTTGACCTAGTTCTCCCTTGCGTTTCCCTAGCACTCACTAACACTCCTTAACACGCATTGGCACACCTTGGCACATGGTACATCTTAGAATTCTTCCTTAGCACTCTATCATGCCTTGGCACTTCCTATCATACCTTATCCCTCCCTCCTTAGCACACTTGGAACTCGCTAACACTCCCTATAGCACACTCTTATTCATCATATCCATGAAATTGAAACCAATTCTCCCCTTTTTCCTGTCACTCCCTAACACGCCCTAGAATGCATTGGCACCACCCCCTAGCACCTGGCACATCTTGTCATGCCTTATGTAATATTCCTAAATTAGCATGCAGCTAATTAGAATATTAATTTTTCTCTTGACATCTAGTTAGATGAATAAATGGGTCCATAAATCTCTTTAGTAGGCATAAAATCCCTCTTAATGTGAGAAGGGATCATATTCATAGCTGGATAAAACACCCTCATGTGTGAACAGGGGCTAATGCATGTGGACAAGATCAAGTTTGAACAAGTCAACAACACTAGTATGGAAGGAATTAATCATAAATAGAGACATCTCAATGTGAATATGGATCAGTTTAGCTAGTCACAATAAAGCCACCTTGGGTGTCAAAGGAGAAAATGCATAGAGACTAAGTCAAGGTTGACCAAATCAAATAGCGTTGTAAATAAGAGAGTGGAACTAGTGGAGACAACGAATTTTGAAGGAGGAGTCTTTGCATGGAAGTAACCTCATAAATGGGTGGGACCCATGGTGAGGAAGCTCATCAATTATATAATGGATAGGATGAAAACCTTAGGGGTTATGGAAGAATATGATTTTATGTTGAGTCTGATGACTTATTGCATGCTTTAGCTGTTTAGCTAGGTTTTTTGTACTGTTTAGTACAAGGGTATTCTCATGCAGGAATTCCACACCCTTTCTTGGAGAAATTGTTGAATGGATCTAGAAAGAGCATTATGGGCTTTATTTCCACCACCTAGAATTGGGCCAAGAAATCACCTATACCCACAGTGCAGTCCCTTGGAGAAACTGTGTTATTTTTCATGGTGTTGCAGTGGAAGGGTTAAAACCCCTGTTTTATGAGCTAGTTTCCTAGAGGGAGGATCAACTTTTCAACGCAAAGCTAATAGGAGGAGCTACATCCATTTATTTATCTTATTAGATATATTTATGTAGTGCTTCAGCCATACTATGTGATTCATCCATATATCTACAAGATATACTTCTTGTGTCTCATGTTTATCAAGAAACCCTTGTCGAGCTTGTTAGTCATCAGTAATTTTTTGCCTTGTTGATGACTAAATGATTATCCCAAGATTTCTAGAAACAAAGTTCATAAACATTGTGAGTTCTAGAAATCTCACTGCCTTCATTATCCTTAAGATAATTTTTCACTATTTCATCATTTCATCATGTCAAGCTCTGCTTACCAATCCCAGAAAACCCATTAGGAGCTCATGTCACTCATTTTGTCTATATTTTTCCACCTTTGGCCCAAATCCTCTATTTTTTTTCCATAAACCCCCACTGCTACCTAAGGCCACCAATCAAACAGCTCTGTTGTGTCTCCCCAAAAAACCACAAGCATTTATAGTCTCAAAACTGTCTCTGTAAGCTCTTTAGATAAATCAAGTACATTGTATTTTGGATCTTCAATACATCAGTTTATCATAAACTCTATTTTACACTTGACAACCCCAAAATCTAAGTTTTTAGTCCGAAACCAAGTCCAAGGAACCTTCCACTAGGTCACCTAGAGTTTCACAAGTCATAGGGTGGATTTGGTATCCTAAAATCTCTGTTTTATCTCTACAAGGAGACTGCTTTCCAAAGAAGAGAAGGGACAAGTGATTTTGTCCAAAACTGATCAAAGAGATCATTCAAGGAAGGCCTTTTTGGCCTAAAACATAAATTTTGCAAGGGGACATCTACCCCTTGCTCACATTTATGCAAAATAATCAAATGACCATCAACCTAGAAAAAGGTAAGGTAATAGGAAAATCATCACAAGAAGGCCATCAACGGAGAAGAGAAAGTAGTAGGCACATGTTTGAAGAGAATCAGGGTTTGTGACTGATTTGGAAAAACAAGTGAGCCAAACAGGTAAATCAGTACTAGGGCTACAAGGGCAAAGGTCACCTCAATTCCATCAAGTGCACATTGAATATTCTTTAGAAATAATTGATGAGTTTGAGAAGTTTTGAGAACTTAGAAGACAACACTATTTACATTTTTTTTAATATCCCTAAAACCTAGGAGTTTGGGAAGATTGACAAAAATGGTCAAATGTTGATAATAGGGCCTCCTTCATAATAGCAGATGGCATCTTAGGGGGTATTCAAAATTCCCTCTAGGGTTTGACAAAGAAACACTGATTCCACCTCACCAATAGGACAAAATGACAAAGAGTATCAGTGCAAGGGTTTGACTTCTCAAAAGTACATTCATAGGCATTTTCAAATGATCAAAGGGGAGTCAAGAATGAGATGAAAATACCAAGGAGGAACCAGAGATATATCATTGTAAAAGTGGTCTGAGGAACAAACATATTGTTGGTCTAAAAATTAGATAAGCCTCCAAAAATGGTTTCCTTATCAAAGGTATATTCTGCAAAAGATAGATTAGCCATGAGTGACACTTCTGCAGGACTGTCAAAATGGTTACCTACAGGAAGATTGATAAGGTCAAAAAAAACTTAAATGTATCTCATGATGATGACACGTCTAAAATACCAAAGTACTGTTGATTCCAACTGTTAGCCCCCTATAAATTTTTTACAAGAAAACAGGGGGCTAAAATGTTTTTCAGCCTCCAAGGAATGCATTTCCTCTGAAAACACATCATCCTTAAAGCCTCCTTGTCCCTTTTGTCCTTTGATAAAATTCCCTCTGCTGAATTCCATTATAAATCCTCTCTGTTTATGAAGAAATTCCCAAAGGCCTCCTTTTCCCTCTTATTTCATCTCCCCTAAACCTCTGCTCCATCCCCTTTTATTCCCCTCATTAACCCTCTAAATCCTCCCAAAATTCCCTTTAAATCCTACAAGTTTCCCTTTTTTGGCCCGATTTCCCCTTTTTCCCCCTACCGTTACCCTTTCCCAACCTCAAAATGCATTAAAATGGGCCATAAACCCACTTTCTACCTTATAATAGGCCTAAGCCCCTTTCGGCTAAGCCCGCAAACCACTTCCCCACGTAACCCTGCACCGGAACCAAGTGCTAAGGCCTTGAGTGCTTATCGCAATCGCAACCGTCGGTGGGCACATTTCTATGTGTTAATGAAAAACTCCGATGCGATTGTGTTTTTGTTCTACACACCGCGGAAACAATCCCCGCCGTTGATCTGAATAGATCAGACGGCCCGGCGCTCAATCGCATCCCCCGCTCCGATCGCAATCGCGATTTTTAATCGCTGCCACTTTCTACCCATCACGATTGTGATCTCCCAATTACAATCTCCTCTGTCCATTCCATTGGATCCGACGGCCCAGCACTAATCTTTGCGTGCTCATCGCCCTTCCCATTTCGCCCCTCCGATTAAAGTTGAACCGTCGATCTCTACCCAGATCGAACGGCTGGCGCTCCATCACATCGTGCTAGTCGAATCGCACCTCCCCTCTGCGCCTTGCGATTGCAATCCACCAATCTGATCCTGGCCATCCATTCATTCAGATCCGACGGCCCAGATATCATCGCTCCCTACCTATTTTCCCCCACCGATTTAATCTCCACCGTTGATCCCCTACGCGATCCAACGGTCAGCGCTTAATCGTACCATCACTCCAATTGCAATCGCAAGTGTTAATGTGTCACCCCACTGCCTCCCCTGATTGCGATCCCCCGATCTGATCATAGTCATCCGTTCATCCGAAATCAAAGTCTCATATTGCATCGCTTCCCCCCATCACTTTTCTTCATCGGATCCTTTATTAACTTCATATTTTGACCTCCACCGTTGATCTCCTCCTAAGATCAACGGTGAAAATTTCATCGCCCTCTGCCCATGCCAGGTCCCACTGTTTCAAATCCATTTCATATGTTTTCGCGCATTTCCTTTGTATTTCGATTCAAAGGGCCCGAATTATAATGTTTTATATTAAAAATTTATATCATTACGCTCGCCATTCAAACTTTAATACTTCCATGTTAAATTTCATTGTAAGTCGACCATTTCCACTGTTTCACTGCATTTCTCCACCACTTTCCATTGCATCCGCTGTTTCCATAGTTGCGCCACTGTTCCTCCACATGCCTCCACAACGATTCTTCCACCACCGCCCTGGGTTGTTTGAAAAATTTTGTTCATTGTGCAGGGTTTACAGAGTGAGATTGCACTCTGTCTCTACAGTCACATCCACTATGGCTGAAAGTGCAGAGAACCCGTCACCAGCAGCAAAAGTGTATCATCAGCAGAGATTAAGGTGTTAGAGCCCATAATTGAAGATTTAACACTTAATCCCGTGATCAAAGGATAAGAGCATAGTGTGAAGACTAAATGCACATGAAACAAGTCATATTAGTGCTACATATCCACAGAACACTCTTCTCTCAGAAGTACACCATTCCTACAGCGTCCTCCATGCCTCTTCGAGCCCAGGAAAGTTATGGACACTGACAAAAGCTTCTTAAAAGACTATCAGGTAGAATTTATGGAGTATGGAGTGGCCTTCAGATCTTTTCATCCAGATCACTAATTCTATAAGGCAGTGCAGAATACCAAACACTAGAAAGGACTCCAAAGAAACATCAGAGGTCAATCTTGGCCTCACAGAGTCTCCTTGACCATACTACAGAGTACTTACAGCGATGCAGATTGCCATTAAGCAGAGTGGGCATGAACTCTTTCTCCACTCTGTCTTAATGAGATCCATTTAATGAATACCACCTACCATTGTTATCCTCTCCTCCTATAAGTAATCCTGAGAGCATATTGTAAAGGTTGTTGTTTGGTTGTTGTTGTTGCTATTAGAGGGATTCATTTTGACTGTTAGAACAATCTTGGGAGGGAATAGCAGAGTAGATTGTATGTAGTAGGTTGGGAGGAGAAGTTCAGATTGTATTCAGCCTTTGAGCTCAGTGTATGTGACTGGTTTTGCATCAATTAATCAAGCACATTTCTTTGGATCATGGTCTATTACTACGGGTGATGTTTTTATTGTCTTATTTTTTATTACACTTTCATGATGTTCATTGGTCTGATGGCTTGCATCAGAAATATGGCATAGGATTTACCCTTGTTAGGTAACCTATGTCTCTGCTCTCCTTGCCTTAAATGTTTTCTGCTGATAGTGAAATCTAAGAGTAAATTCAGCTAATCTAACCAATGTAGTGGTTCCATATGCTGCTAGCTGATGTATGAATTAGAGGTTTGCTACTTGGATATTCTTGATGGTGTCAAAGCATTGAAGGTTCAAAGTCCTTCTCTGATCTATAGACCCTGGCTCTGTTAAACTTATCTCTGGTTCTCCCTTGGAGCATGCTAAAGCTGACCTGGAGTTAAATGACCTTTGGTCCGATCTATAAGCTACCCCTTTGTCCCTCCTTTGAGAGTTGCCTATGAGTATGTCCAAGTAGGTCGAGAGTTAAATGACCTCTGACCTGATCTATAGAAAAAAATTGGGTTGCTCTCCTTCTTTCACTTTCAATCTTTAATGTTCCATTCCACCATCTATCTAAAAAGATCCTTTAGTGTAGATGACTTTCCCTCTAAAAGCCTTGGCTAGTTGTTGCAAGTAATTCTCCTTTCATGACTCCATAGCCCAATGGATGGCACTTTCTTGACCTATCCCCTTTGCTGAAACATCCTGTTGCTTTGTTCCTTTTCTCCCATTACTTTCTCAGTCTATGATCTCATGACCAACCCAGCAACCAACCAACCAAATCATTTTAAACCCACCTTTGTGCTTCATACCTAGCCTAAAATCTCATTTTGAGATTTCAAAGATATATCATTCTTTGTATTTATGGAGAGATCCCTCTCCGAGTCCAGGAGGGCTAGATCATAGGGCCCTAAAGTGGTTATGATGTTGTCTCATCTTTTGGTCTTGCCAATCTAGCCAAAACATGGGAACTCCAACATATTGGTGACTCCGCTAGAGAGAGACCACTTTTCCTTTAGATTGGCTTTTAATTGCTGATGGTGGACAACAGCTTGCTCCAAACAGTCAAATTCATTCACCTGGTGACTCCACACTCCATAACTCCCAAAAGACCAAATGAATCCACTGGTAGAAGACTCTGAACTGGTTGACCAAATACAGTGACCTCTTTCTGATTTACAAACATGCTTCCATGCATACAGAGAAGATATGCCCCATTGAGTAGGGAGAATATCTTTGGATTCCCACACAAAATTCCTGAAGTGGACTGGTTAAAAAACCTGCCTACCTTTTAGGGTGAAAACGCTGATGACCCCTTGTTGCATCTCATCAAGTTTCATATACATGTGTGGAAATTTAAAGTTGAATGGCATGAAGACTGCATAATGAAAATTTTCATGGAAACATTAGAAGGAAAAGCTAGGGTCTAGTATGAATGGTTAGAACCTTGGAGTTTGTTTTCTTCGAAGGACATGCACCAAGTATTCTTCAAGAATTATAAAGGAAACTCTCCATCCTTATCATGGGATTGTTGTGATCAATCTCAGGATATCATACAGTACCTGTTACATATTGATGAGGATTTGGTTAATATGCATCCTGAAGATCTGTTAACAGCCATTCAATAATTTCATATGCACCCTAGCTATCACAAGAACATAGATGAATCAGCTGAGGAAGAGAATAGTCAAGAGATTGTAGACATTCTTCAAGATATTCCTGAAAACTCAGACGCTGATTTATCATCCCTTTTAGGTGAGGCTAAAGATGACATCCTGCCTCAAATCCAGTCTTCAAAGGAAACAGAGAGCTGCTGCACTTCTACACAAAGGAACACAAGACCATCTCCCCCTTTGACAGAAGAAGAAATAGATCAGATCATCAATGGACAGCCAACCTCTGAAATTTTTTGCATAATAGAAATTCTTGCCCATTCATCCGATGAGCTTTGTTGTACAGAGTTGGAAAGCTCACATGTAAATCAGAGTGAAGAAAAATCTGCTGATAATCCAGTATGTCCGGTTGGCAGCATTACTTATATCGACAATCTTCCTATTTTTGATCTGTCTGATGATGATGTTCTCCAAATAGAAGATGATCTTGCAGGGTCATCATTAGTAGATTTATGGGAGGAGGATCAGTTCCCTTTACTTCTAGAGAGTAATGAGCCAATGCAGGCTATTTATGATACTGATGAAGAAAGCTTTAAGAGTGTAGAAGAGGGTGAAGGATCTCTAGGTCTTTTCTTCACTCCATTAAAACTCATCAGTAATGGTTTTCACATGATTGAAGGTCAACAACCTTTCATCTAAGAAGATTAAGAGGAAAACAAGGAAGAGATCTTTGAGCAGTTTGAAAGCAAGGAGTTTTCTCTTCAAGAAGAGGAAGCAAAGTAACATACCCCTGCTCAAAGATACACTAATATTTTCACAGATCTCAGCCCATCAGATCAGGACATACTAGAGCTCCAAGAGGATAGAACTGCAATATATGATGAGTCCTCCAGTTCGGAAGATGAGGGAGATCCTCTCTCTCAAGAAAGTCTTCTTATTGATCCAGTGGAAGAAGAAGAGATCCTGGTTGAATCCTGCCTGCCAAATATTCATAGCTAGGTATCTTTTCATGATCCTTATGCTCATTTCCTGCAAACATTTGAGGAAGGATCAAAGGTCTTTTTGAGCAGCATGTTGCAAACAGAAAGAAAATTTTTCAAAGCTGCTGTTATTGAACAAAAAGAGTGGGAGCTGCCCTGCCTATCCAGCCTGCTCAAGGAGTTGAGAATAAGGGACCAGTCATGGGATCATTTGATGGACTGGCTGCATTGGAAGACAATGTTTGTAAGCTACACTGTGAATATTCCAGTTAGAGTAGGGTAGATAGGAAAAGCTCAATAAAGCTCATTCTGTGAGTATGTAGTTAGTTGTTTTTAATTTCTGCAAAGTCTAGCAAGTCAGACAGTCTAATCCTGGCTTGAATATTTTCAATTTTTGTCTTAGAATGTAGAGAAGAAATCTGCTAGACATTTTAATCCTAGCAGATAGTAGTTTAGGTAGAGAAAATATGAGGCCAACAGTCTAATCTGGTCTCATGGAGTAATAAGGGTAGAAGTAGAATAGGTTTATTTTCATGCTTGTAAAAATTGATGATGTTAGGGGTCTGCTAGTCCAAATGCACCCTAGAAGAAAAAATGTTAGGACAATAGTATGGGTAGGTAGTTGTTCGAGAGAATTTTACTACTGATATGATGTATTCATGATTTGTGGCAGCTTATCCAAGAAAGAAAAGGGTGGCTCAAGCAGCAGGCATCTGGCATACACCAAATATTTATCTTTTGAATTCTTGACTCCTTCAAGAAGAAGCCATCCCCATGTGGAGCCACTGTTATCCCCTTATAAATTTTTGAAAAGCAAACAAGGGGCTAAGATGTTTTTGAGCCTCCAAGGAATGCATTTCCCCTAAAAACATGTCATCCTTGAAGCCTCCTTGTGCCTTTTGTCCTTTGATAAAATTCCCTCTACTGAATTCCATTATAAAGCCTCTCTGTTTGTGAAGAAATGCCCAAAGGCCTCCTTTTCCCTCTTATTTCATCTCCCCTAAACCTCAGCTCCATCCCCTTTTATTCCCCTCATTAACCCTCTAAATCCTCCCAAAATTCCCTTTAAATCCTACAAGTTCCCCTTGTTTGGCCCGATTTCCCCTTTTTCCCTCTACCGTTACCCTTTCCCAACCTCAAAATGCATTAAATGGGCCATAAACCCACTTTCTACCTTATAATAGGCCTAAGCCCCTTTCGGCTAAGCCCGCAAACCACTTCCCCACATAACCCTGCACCAGAACCAGGCGCTAAGGCCTTGAGCATTTATCGCAATCGCAATTGTCGACAGGCACATTTCTATGTGTTAACGAAAAACTCCGATGTGATTGTGTTTTTGTTCTACACACTGTGGAAACAATCCCCGTTGTTGATTTGAATAGATCGGATGGCCCGACACTCAATCGCATCCCCTGCTCTAATTGCAATCGTGATTGTTAATTGCTGCCACTTTCTGCCCATCCCGATTGCGATCTCCCGATTACAATCTCCGTCGCCCATTCCATTAGATCTGACGGCCCAGCGCTAATCGTTGCGCGCTCGCCGCCCTTCCCATTCCGCCTCTCCGATTAAATTTGAACCATCGATCTCTACCCGGATCGGATGGCTGGTGCTCCATCGCATTGCGCCAGTCACATCGCACATCCCCTCTACGCCTTGCGATTGCGATCCGCCGATCTGATCTTGGCCATCCATTCATTTAGATCCAACGACCTAGATCTCATCGCTCCCTACCCGTTTTCCCCTGCCAATTTAATCTCCACCATTGATCCCCTGCACGATCCAATGGTCAACGCTTAATCACACCATCACTCCAATCGCAATCACAAGTGTTAATGTGTCACCCCGCTGCCTCCCCCGATTGTGATCCCCTGATCTGATCATAGCCGTTCGTTCATCCGAGATCAACGGCTCATATTGCATCGCTTCCCCCCATCACTTTTCTTCATTGGAGCCTTTATTAACTTCATCTTTCGACCTCCACCATTGATCTCCTCCTGAGATCAACGGTGCAAATTTCATCGCCCTCCACCCATGCTGGGTCCCACCATTTCAAATCTATTTCATATGTTTTCGCAGCATTTCCTTTGTATTTCGATTCAAAGGGCCCGAATTATAATGTTTTATACTAAAACCTTATATCATTACGCCTGCCATTCGAACTTTAATACTTCCATGTTAAAGTTCATTGTAAGTCGACCATTTCCACTATTTCACTACATTTCTCCACCACTTTCCATTGCATCCGCTATTTCCACAGTTGCGCCACTGTTCCTCCACAGGCCTCCACAGCGATTCTTCCGCCACCGCCTTGGGTTGTTTGACAAAGTTTGTTCATTGTGCAGGGTTTATAGAGTGATATTGCACTCTATCTCTACAGTCACATGCACTGTGGCTGAAAGTGCAGAGAAGCTGTCACCAGTAGCAAAAGTGTATCTGATTAGGAGCTCAGGACCAAGTGTCGTAAAATGGTCAAAAATGAAGTTACTCAAAATTGATTCGAAACAGATTGACTGGAAATATCTCTTCAATACGATCCCAACGCCACAAACGGCACTCAAATCCGACGCCGTATGCAGAAGTTATTCAGCTTTGAAGTTCGCCAGTTTCAATTAAAAATGGTCAAAATTTGACTTTGGAAAAAATATATTTTTATTAAAAAATAATATTCCACAGAATATTCTATAGAATATTTCGAGCGCAGCCAATTACAGGGCGCCACGTGGCCAGCCCAGAGGCCGCCACGTGGCCCCGAGGTTCATATGGAATGGCGCGTTTAAAAAATATATATGGACGCGAGCGGATTTGAACCCGGGTCGGTGGAATGGCAGCGGAGAGGCTCGACCAATGGGCCATGGAAATTATTCTTGTTATACATTGCAACTCATTTGTATTTGAATGGAACAGTTATAATGGGTGCGCAATCCGTTTGGGACGTGGTCCCGTGTTTATAGCGCTGGGGGCGGAGTTTCATTTAATAACTCCGAATTTAACTCTATGTTCTCCGTTTGGTGCGGTCATATGCGCCCTTACAACTAGCCCCCATGACTGGCGGACCCCCAATTTTAGCGGCTACTCCAGTTCTGGCAGTGTTATCTGGCAGTGTCTCCAGATTTAACTGGAGTTTGTTTAGGCCAACTGGTAGTTGGGAGTAAATGGCCATAACTTTGGCTAGGAGAGGTCTTTTGAGAGAATTTTTTTTTGATTTTGGGTCTCTTCGACCTTCTGAAGCCATTGGCAGAGGTTTCACAGCCATCTGAGGTCGTTTGCAGGTGATTTTGCTTCGTGGAAGTTCCAGGAGCCACTAGGGCCAAATCAGTTTGGGAGCTGCATTGGGAATTGTGCAGCCAGTGAATGTGGAACGAAGGTCATTCCTGAAGTTTTTCAGCATTCTGAATCCATTTCTACAGCTCGTTTTTCCTTTTGAGGTATTCTTCTCACTGTTCAGCTTCAGGGAAGCTTTTAGGGCCACCAGGGCCATTTCAGTGCTGGAGCTGTTTGGGGGCTATGTTCATCCATTTTTGGTGATTCAAAAACCTATTTATGCTATTTTTGACCTTCTGAGTATAATGGCAGAGGTTTCAGAACCAATTGAGGTCATCTTCACCTCGAAATTCTCCATGCAAGTCTAAAGGGCCACCAGGGCCAATTGGGGAAAGTACTGTATAAGGTACAATTTCACTGTTTAGTGTTGGGAAAGAGCACGTTTAGCTAATTCATATCTTCTGATTCTATATTTACAGTCAGATATGTCTTTTGAGACACTCATATTCTTGTATTATCCTTTGTAGCATTTTTAATACAAGAGGACAAGCCTAGTTTGAGAGGCTTGGTCCAGCAGATGTAGCCTAGAGGGGGGGTGAACTGCTTTATCATTTTGATATCTTTATTTGCTGAAGATGATATGCTAAAAAAAACTGATATAAAGTGTTAAACAGCAAATATACATAACTTGCATACACACATAATCACCTACTCAGCTGCATAAAGTTATTTGTCTTATTCCGCAAGACATCAAACTTCAAGTATGTGTATGTCAAAAACTTCTAAGTGTTTACTTCATTATTTCTTTAGGCAGAGCCTGTAGAGGGCCAGGTAGCCTCTGGAACTCATCCTCTCTTTAGAGGTGACATGTCCGGTGAATGCCCCTACAGTCTATCTCTGTATAAGAAATAAGAAGTTTTCACATTTTCAGAGGTCACTTGGAGTGTATAGCTCACATTTGAAATTATGGGAAATGGATACCTTGCACCCTTAAACAAGTACATTCCATTTTCAGATCAGTATCAGTAGCAGAGATTAAGGTGTTAGAGCCCATAATTGAAGATTTAACACTTAATCCTGTGATCAAAGGATAAGAGCGCAGTGTGATGACCAAATGCACACGAAACAAGTCATATTAGTGCTACAAATCCACAGAACACTCTTCTCTCAGAAGTACACCTTCCTGCAACGTCCTCCATGCCTCCTCAAGCCCAGGAAAGTTATGGACACTGACAGAAGATTCTTAAAAGACTATCAGGTAGCAGTTATGGAGTATGGAGTGGCCTTCAGATCTTTTCATCCAGATCACTAATTCTATAAGGCAGCGCAGAATACCAAACACCAGAAAGGACTCCAAAGAAAAATCAGAGGTCAATCTTGGCCTGACAGAGTCTCCCTAACCATACTACAGAGTACTTACAGCGATGCAGATTGCCATTAAGCAGAGTGGGCATGAACTCCTTCTCCACTCAGTCTTAATGAGATCCATTTAATGAATACCACCTACCATTTTTATCCTCTCCTCCTATAAGTAATCTCGAGAGCATATTGTAAATGTTGTTATTCGGTTGTTGCCATTGCTATTAGATGGATTAATTTTGACTATTAGAACAGTCTTGGGAGGGAATAACAGAGTGACTTGTATGTAGTAGGTTGGGAGGAGAAGTTCAGATTGTATTCAGCCTTTGAGCTCAGTGTATGTGACTGGTTTTGCATCAATTAATCAAGCACATTTCTTTGGATCCTGGTCTATTACTACGGTGATTTTTTTCTTGTCTTATTGTTTATTACACTTTCATGCTATTCATTGGTCTGCTGGCTCGCATCAGAAATATGGCATAGGATTTACCCTTGTTAGGTAACCTATGTCTCTGCTCTCCTTGCCTTAAATGTTTTCTGCTGATAGTGAAATCTAAGAGTAAATTCAGCTAATATAACCAGTGTAGTGGTTCCATATGCTGCTAGCTGATGTATGAATTATAGGTTTGTTGCTTGGATATTCTTGCTGGTGTCAAAGCATTGAAGGTTAAAAGTCCTTCTCTGATCTATAGACCCTGGCTCTGTTAAACTTATCTCTGTTCTCCCTTGGAGCATGCTAAAGCTGACCTGGAGTTAAATGACCTCTGGTACGATCTATAAGCTACCCCTTTGTCCCTCCTTTGAGAGTTGCCTATGAGTATGTCCAAGCAGGTCTAGATTTAAATGACCTCTGACCTGATCTATAGACAGAAATTGGGTTGCTCTCCTTCTTTCACTTTCAATCTTTAATGTTCCATTCCACCATCTATCTAAAAATATCCTTTAGTGTAGATGACTTGCCCTCTGAAATCCTTGGCTATTTGTTGCAAGTAATTCTCCTTTCATGACTCCATAGCCCAATGGATGGCACTTTCTTGACCTATCCCCTTTGGTGAAACATCCTGCTGCTTTGTTCCTTTTCTCCCATTACTTTCTCAGTCTATGATCTCATGACCAACCCAGCAACCAACCAACCAAATCATTTTAAACCCACCTTTCTGCTTCATACCTAGCCTAACATCTCATTTTTAGCTTTGAAAGATATATCATTCTTTGTATTTATGGAGAGATCCCTCTCTAGGTCCAGGAGGGCTAGATCCTAGGGCCCCAAAGTAGTTATGATGTTGTGTCATCTTTTGGTCTTTCCAATCTGGCCAAAACATGGGAACTCCAACACCAACTGCTGAGGTTTTCACTACAATAATTTTTTTATTGTTTCACAATAAAGACATGATAGGATGTTAGTTAAGGAAGGGAAAAATTCTTTTTTTTTTTCAGTCTATCCACCAAGCAATCAAAGGCATAAAAGATGCAGGGCTGAAGACTCCAAGGTGAAAGTGCCAAAATGGTCACAAGCTTACTATTTACAGGTTTTGAAGTTCATGAAAAGGACATAGTGAAGAAAACCTTCAAAACAGAGCACTAATTTCACTGTCTGCCTTTTTCCTCAAAACTTTGCCAAAAGACCTTTTTTCTTTTCAAGGATTGGCTCATTTTTCCAAAGTCTGAGTAAAAGGCAAAGATTGAGCTTGTTTAAAGGTTTGTGAATACAATAGAAGCATAAAAATGCTCCAGCCAAGGCAAAAAACTATTTTTTAAAATTCTGCCACTTACAAGACAAAAAGAACAAAAAGTTAGTGAAAAGAAAGAAAGGAAAAAGAAACTTTAGAAAGTGGGTTTTGATCATGAAATAATTTTAAAAAAAGGAGTATAAAGGTCTTCTTTACATCTCTCCCAACTCATTTGTGTCTTTTCAAAAGAAGAGGAGAGTCGTTGGGTCATTTTTAGGGTTTTCTGCAAAACTTGGGGAAGTGTCTTTTCAAAAGAAGAGGAGAGTCATTGGGTCGTTTTTAGGGTTTCCAGCAAAAATTGGGGAAATTTTTAGGCGCTCTGCACCAACGGAGGCGCTACAAATAGAGTCGTCGGTGTTGCGCACATAAGAGGAAGCTGCACAATGTTTGAAAAGGTTGGCGATCTTTCTTCTTTTCCCTCCAAGTGATCTTTTTCATAATCAAGGAGAGTATTAAAATCCTAATTTTCCCAAACCCTAATATTCATGGAAACCAATTATTTGACCTTCTAGGGTAAGATTTACCAATTGGAGAGTTGTAGTTGGTGTAAAGACGCTCAGTACCATTAAGCCTACTTCTAAACCCTGAAATTATTCCTAGACTTCATTTTTCCCTCATTTGCTAAAATCTACCCTCACCATCACTCATTTGTCCTCCCTAGACCTAAATTTCCCATCAAGAAAAAAACCATTTTTTTCAAGAACATAATCATTCACCATGTCTGAGGAAGAGATCAGTACCAGCAATGATGATGGCCAAGGCCTATCAAGCTAAAACACAAGGGAGGAAGGACTAATAGGTTTGAACCCTTGGATACCATTCAAATCACCTCTTCTCCAATGATCCTTACATGTTTTCAAGATTTTGGATGCTATCAGTTCTATGAGAAGGTTAAACAAGTTCAAAACCACTTAGTTTTGACTAGGTTGTTCATTCTCAGCCTACAAAACCACCAGGTCAACCTAGTAGGAGTAAAATTTGAACTATCATCTGAATCCATTGCTAAAGCCACAAGAATACTAGATATTGGTGAGATATGGTTCAAGCAAAAGAAGTTGGCCTTAAGCTACTATGAGCCCTTCCTCAAGCCTAGTTATCAACAAGGATACAAGGTTGTTTTCCCCTTCTCCCACCTACTAGAGAGATATGTCCTACTGATGAGGCAGATCATCAAGTACTTCACTTGTGAGGGGAGGTACTCCAGGATTTATTCTTATCACATAAGACTGCTAATGCACTTTACGAGGTTTAAATTTCTAAACCTACCCTACTATCTCTACCGGATCATTGACAAGATGGCTTCAGTGGTCAAGAAAAGAAGTTATGCCCATAAAATTCAAAGCCTTTTTCACCACTCCTTGGTTAAGATGATTTTTTTGCACCAGCTGGAGCAGCAGGAAATCCCTTGCGAAGATTTTATCTCACATGATGTATTTGAAAATCCCCAAGCCTTCCTTAAGAAAACTTTCCCTTCCACTTCACACTCACTTACCTCCACTCCTCCATGACCTCCACCTATGCCTTATCCACAAGGAAACCTACCTCTCTCCTCTTCTCCTGATGCATCAAGTGAAGATGATGACAGTGGTAATGATGGACAAAGGGGTGGCAGTAGCAATGAAGAACAAGAAGATGATGGTGGAAATGATGAAGATAGTGGGGCAGACACAGAGTTTAATGAAGAAGGTTTGGAGGATGATAATGAAAAGGAAGAGGGAAATGAACAAGGAAACGATAAAGCCAAAAACAGTGAGCACGTGGAGGAAGATAGTGATAGTGATGCCAATGAATCACTTCCAATTATAGGAAAAGGTGTTTCCAATGAGAAAATGAAGACCAAGAAGATAATGATGATGATGATGCTAAAGATAAAAAAAAAAAATTGACCCAATGAGGCATAAGGTGACTCATGGAAGCCATGGAAAAAATGAAAAATATGGTGACGATAAAAAGGGTCAAGGAAATGATGGAAACACCTCCAAAACCATCATCACTCCTCTCACATGCACATACCATAGAGGAAAGAGAGACTTGTTTGATGCCTCAAAAAGGAAAAGGGCCATCTCTTCTCCAATTATCAATCCCAAGGACAAAGGAAAGGAAAAGATGGAAAGGGGTGAGAAATAGGTAAAGGTGAGGAGAGGTAAGAGAATCAAGAATACTTCTCAAGAGCCTCAATTCATTGATCTAGACAGTGAAAATGAGGACAAGGAGATGACCACCATATTGCTACTCTTAACCAAAGATGCACAGCTTAGGGAGTGGGAAAGAGATTTCAAGATGGCACACGTGTCATTAAATATTAAAAAGAGGAGCACAAGCACATCAAGAAGGTAAAGAGGGGCCTTGCTCTCCAAAAGAAAATGACCAAGCACTATGCAAAGAAAAGCATGCCAGCTTGTGCCAAACTGAAGGAGGCCCTCATGGAGCTAGAAAACCTAAAAAGGGAAAAAGAGCATGATAGCCTTGGATTTTTGGTTGAGTATTCTCAACATGTGTCCAAGACCTCTTGAGGGACCTCTCCACAAATTTTGGGCCAAATTGAGAAACATTGTGTGTTTTTGAATTTTTGAGGCCAATGTGCGTAACACCCTAGGCACTACGCACAAATTTGGTGCATCCTCAACTTGAAAACTTTGAATTTTTCGATTCCTCTCATCACTAGTAGTCTGTTCACAAAATTCTAGACCATTTGGAGCATTTTTTACCCCCCAAAAGGTCAAAAAATATCAAAATTTTGACCTTTCTGCCTCATTTTCAGGCAAGGTGCTGCGCACAGAGCAGTGTTGGGAGAAATGGCTTTTGAATAGGAAAATGGAACTCATTCTGGGAAATGTGAGCATTTCTGGAAAGTAGACTCATCATGATTTCGAACGATCCATCATGGAGCCCAATCTGGCATCGGGAAGGGGTCCAAAACCCAGCCACAAAAGACCCTATTTTCTGTTGAAGTGGCGCTGCGCATAGAGACTATCTAATGTGTTTTGGACCAAAAGTCAACAAAACACACTCATTTATTGCAAATTGATATTTTTTTAGTTTTTTAAGGAAAATTACTCTAGAATTAGGTGCAAATATTTATTTTGGCATTTATTTCTTAGGATATTACGTGCCTTGGGCCTTGCATGGTCTCTTGGCCATAAATGACATTTATGGTTGAATTTGACATTTTCCTACCATATTTAGGTTTTTAGTCTTCCTTTTCTCCATAAATAGAGCATGAGGCCCTTATGTATTTTTTTTGCATTTGATGAGCTTTGAGAGCAATATACATGTTTTTATGAGCTTGGAGAAGAAATTGGAGCTGTGGAGTTGATGAATGGCTTGTTTGGCTTGATGATGGAGAGGCTTGTTTGCATGATTCCTTAGCTTGGTGAATGGTGATGTCTTGTTAATTTTTCTATTGTTTTCCTTGTTATCATTATGTTTCATTTCTCTTAGTTGCTATAAATCAGAAAAGTATAGGTTGAGACATGCTCTTTAAGGCACCTCATTCCTCCTGTTTGTTATAGCCTTGATGTTTTCTTGTGTTTGGTCTACTTAAGGAATTCTTGATTTCTCCTTAGGTTCACATAAACTTTTTTTTTTTCATGAATGGTTAGTATGCTAGTTACAAGTATGATTCACGATATTCCCTGCTTATTTGAAGCTTTCAAAACTCTATCTTGAAACCTTTCTTTGCAATATTGTCTGCTAGGTTAAGTCAAAGAGGTCCCATTCGATCTTGCCCTTTGTCCATTCTTATCAACTTGTTTCAGAGTTCTTGATGGCTTTATTTATGATGTTTAGGAGTTCCCTCTTCATAGCTTGAGTTATTGTGCCATCTTATATGTTTTTCCCAATTCTGAAGGTGAATTTCTAAAGTTAGAATCTCTTATGATTTCTATGTTTCACTGAAATGTTTATCTTGGATATTTATTGGTTTAATATATTATCATAGAGTAAATGGTTTTCCCTAGCTCTTGCTTAGTGTCTTATGATGATCATATTTAAGACCTCCTTGTTCCTAGGTATTTGACAAAGGATTCTTGATTTCTCTTTGCCCTACCTTATTCACAAACTTAATTTCCATCCCATTTCACTTATAATCCTAAGGATCCACTAACCTTGCTAAATTGGCCTTGCATTGCACTCTGATTCATTATTGAGACACCCTTGACTTTCATTGAATCCATAGCCCAATGGCTTTGACATACTCTCACTCCACCTATTTTACCAATCCATCTCACCCAACCAAAACAATAAAAAACTCTACACTTAATAACTAGCCTAAAATCAAAACCTTAGAGAAAAAATAACACATCATTTGCACCCAATAGAGAGAGCCCTCTCTGATTCTAGGAAGGCTAGGTCTTAGTACTCCAACTAATGGTTCCATGTTAGCCTGTCATTTGGTTTGCCAATCTACCAAATCATGGGACTCTAACATTTTGGTGAGCACGGTTGGACTTTCTGAGTTAGTGACAATCTAAGTATCCCTTAGGATTCATAAACCCTTGACTGATAGTATCTAGTGGTTTATCTGCCACCTCATCACCACACTAAAATTATGGCGATCATGGTAGGACCTTCTGAGTATATAGTTTCCTGAATACCTCTTAAGACTGTTTAGACCCTTAGTTTGACTTAGAAAATCCAGTGAATCTGCCACCTCATCACCACTCTAACATTCTAGTGATCATGGTGGGACCTTTTGGGTACATAGTAGCGTAACAAAATCCTATAGACTCATTTAAACCTTCAGTTAAGTTTATAAAATTGACTGATAGTATCTGGTGGTTTATCTGCTCCCTCATCACCACACTAACACAATGGTGATCATGATGGGACCTTCTGAGTTAGTGACAAGCTAAGTATCCCTTAGAACTTCAGATACCCTTATCAAATCATAGAGAACTCACACTATCAGCCATAGAGTATACTCTACTTGTTTCACCATCCTAGCAAAAGATGACTCGGCTATAGGACACTATTACGAACCTTATGACTACATATAGGAAACTCAATAAACCCCAAAACACCCTTATATTGGTTTCTTGTCAGTTATTGGTGGTGGCCCATAAACATACATCCTTAAAACAACAAAAGATATCCAACTAGTGACTCCACTAGCCTCCAGTAGGCATATTACTTCATTAGCACTCATTTGACTTCCTAGATTTGTTTCAAGCCAAACCTGAGAAGTTTTTGAGCCCACTTATATACTGTAAGAGTTCAACAAATATCAAAAAAGGTCAGCCTTCAGAAACAATACTAAAACTCTCAGCCTCTTTGAATTTTGAAATTTGAAATCTGACATATCATAGTATCAGTACAAGATCTCATTCGGACCCAAACCCTCCCAACATGGTTGATGACCCAGAAAATATTTTGTGGCAAAATTCTAGATCTGGAAACTTAACCATAGTTAGGACCATCCACAGAACAAGCTCTGTACCTGAACATCTTACAGCTTTGCAAGATCCCTAGTTTGACTTGCACCATACCAGGAACCTTTTCAGAAACATGTCTCAAACTGATATCGACCAAACTGACCTTGAACCCTTAGATTTGCAACAAAATTATAGTAGAGAAGCATCTCCATCCACACCACCTGACTTTCAGCTTCTCCATCACTTCAACTCTTTCCATACCAAATCTACTCAAAATCAGTTTGTTGGGCCAAGTACTTCCAGCACACCCATCCACACCACCACTGTGCAAATGACTCCACTTTATCATACACCCCCTCTCACAAATCCACCTCTTGTAAATCCTCCATTTGCTCCCATCATGGCAGCTTGGTATGCACCCTTTGTTTACCTCGGCCTCTAGTGCCTTTGCTAAATGACTATCAGTCCAAAATCCCTCATTTCATAAGGGTTGAATCCATCATTGCCCAACAACATGTAGATAGGATCAATGATGCTTTTGATTACATGGAAATAGAAGAAGAAACTACTAAAATGAGGATATTTGCACAAATTTTAGGAGGAGAGACCAAAAAATGGTTCAAAGCATTAACTCCTAATTCAATAAATGATCTCCCTTCCCTCTACCAAACTTTTATAAACAAGTGGGAAATCAAGAAAAATATCCTCCAGATCTTGTCTGAATATAACAATATTAAAAGGAATGTAGGGTAAAGTGTGCAAGACTATTGCACCAGGTTTATGAGTGTCTACAATTCCCTCCCACCTCACATGCAACCTCCACAAGCCCTAGCACTAGTAAAATTCCCTGAAGGTTTTGACCCTGATATGACATTCCAATTGAGAGAAAGAGACCCTGAAACCTTAAAAGAAATGCAAAAGGTAGCTATTAGTGCAGAGGTAAACTTAATTGAAAAAAGAACTAGGTTGAAATTGGAAAATAGGGTAACCTACAAAGATGAAACCATGCCCTAACCTCCTCATCTGATTCTAAAATAGACAACCTAATGAGAACCGTAGAG